>JAHDVE020006192.1:0-17834 GCA_022606495.2 Halesus radiatus
CTGGTTGCCGGTCAGATGCTCTACCATTGAGCTACGTCGGCTTATCGATAAGCCGACGTAGCTCAATGGTAGAAGGGTGCAGGTTCGAGTCCTTTTTTATCTTATTTATTTATCTTTGCTCGGAAAGGTTTTTTTCAATTTGGATGAGTGTTGCAGGCTAATAATTATTGTTTATAAAAATAAGAATAATAATAACCTAAGAATAGACAAATAATGAACAGATAAATAATAACCTAAGAATAGACAAATAATGAACAGATTAATAATAACCTAAGAATAGACAAATAAGAAACATTGACAACGAATTTACAATAGGTGAGGAAAGCAGGTAAGTAATTAATAAAAAAAGTTAAAAATGATCATAATTAAAAAAAAGTTTAAAATGACAATAACAAAAAAAATTTAAATTAAAAAAATACGTTATTTAAATAAAATATTTAATAACGGATTTATGTTACCTACATTTTTATTTATTATTTAATTTAATTTAACATCATTTATTCATTTTATTAAAAATGACACCACAATGTAATTTTGCATTTATTGAAGAAGATATATTTTATTTTTGATATACATTTTTAGTAGTTGTGGCTATTTTCAATAACTAACTAACTAACCATCACGTTGTTTCACTTTGGGGGTCGGCAGAGAGCACGGACCACCAGACTATTCGAGCTTCGCATACACTTCTTGCTTCATTAACATTCATACATCGTCTCGTACATTCTCTTCTATTATTCCGACTTCTGACATCCCCTGACTCAAGTATTTGATTCATTTGATCGTGCCATGTCTTCCACGGGCGTTTCCGGTTTCTTCTTCCACTCACATTCGCGTTTTTTTATTAGCGACTATATAAATAACCATGTAAAACAACAATAAAAATGTTTACAAAATACCAGTTCAAAATGCAAAGTAGAATATTAATTAATATATTCTAATTTTTTGTGTTTTTTCTTAGTCCTCCTCACTAGGGGCCCTGTGCTGAGGCGGACTAGTAATTAGGTGCGTCTTCTTGTCGTTTTTAATGTTATTTCATTGACCCCTTTCATCCAGACTTTATTTCTTGACTTGTATTAAACTTTTCTATTTGTTTTATATCTGAGGGAAGGATGCTGTGGAGTTCTGTTATAAAATATGTGTAGTTTCTATGACCGAATGCGATTTTTTTAACATAGGATGTTATTTTAGATTGTCCCTTACAGTACTAAAATAAAAACACCTGTTCCAGTGTTGGGTAGTCAGTACACGATCAAAAATTTGCGACTTTAAATCGGAAAAATAAGAACATTCATTTCCAATCCCCTAATTAATTATAATTGAAGCCAAAAATTATAATAATTATGATTTATCTGCTGAAAACATTAAAAACCCATCTGAAAACGCTCACGGAACGGGCATAGATCAACTATGGTTGCAAGCCCGACAGGTACTGCCGACTGAGAACATTGAGCTCCTCGCACTTCCAGCACTCTCTTCACGTATCGTCGAGACACAAGGTCGAGACACTTATAGCGCTATTTATACTCGAATTTGTTTCCGATGTTCACAAAATACCTCCGATGTACCCGATACATTTTGATTATTGTTAAAATTATTTTTTAATTCAATGCGTAAATATATTATGGAGAAATACCGAAAATCTTAACCTTGTATTTATTATACTTATAAAGATATACGTATATAGATATAAAACGTTCGAAAATTTCTAATGCGAAGGCGTAATTATACTAGGCGTATGTATTTATAGAAGACTGAAGAAGATTTCGGATGAACCGAAACCGGTTGGTTTATGTATTTAAGACCGTGGTGTGAAAACAAAAATATATTAATTAAAATGTAATTTCTATGCATAAAATTATTATTTATCTGTCTGTCCTCGATTTTTTAAAGTTACTTGACCGGTTTCGCTGAAAATAGCACAGTTTGTTCTTATTATTGACGGAAAGGTTTTGAGAGTAGTTTGAATAAAATCCAATATGTTAAACTGTCGCTCTAACGTTTTAATATTAATATGAAACACATTGAACCCATAGATATACCAGTCTGGTTAGCCACAGATTACATATTAAAAAAAGGATTGTCTGGGTAGAATATTTTCAGTATGGAAAACATGAGTAGGTACCTACTTAAGATTTTTTTTATTTAAATATATTTTGAAAAAAGAAATGTTCGAAATGAAATAAAATTTTCAAATTGATTATTTCTTTAGAAATAATAATATCCATCATAAGGCATTACTTTCGCTGTCGAATCAGGAATTCATAACAAAGTTGGGTATATATCAGCTAATATTTTATATTTTCTCTGTCTCTTTCTGCCATATTTGAATAATCCTTATATTATTTAAATAATTAAGAGAAGTATAACGGTTTTTATTATGACCACTATTTAAAAAATATTTCATTGGTTTAAGTAAAGCTTAAGTCGAAATATTTATTTAGAGCTGATATTACGTAAAATGGTAACGCCACATGCTGCAAAGTTATCATTGTCAAGCGGTCCCTATTTGAAAAAAGTACCAGCCTATGTGTGACTGTAACTGTGGCCACTTTTCGAAAACCACAAAGCACTCTCATATGAAATGGTACACCACTGGAGTGAGGCGGGGCAGAACGAGAGATAGGTATATCGGCAAAGTTAGTTTTATCGCGGGACTGGTAATAAATTCAGATTTTCCAAGTGCCACTCCGCGTTACGCCCATGGCCGTCGCGTTATTCAAATTCCTGCAGGATTGAACAGAAAGAGAGTGTGGAATTGGGTGGATTAAATTTTAATGTTTTGTAATGGATGCAGCGTCGCGATGGAAACTGACCTGTTATGCTTTACTTTGATTTCAGCGAGATGGGAAATGTTTTATTCATCATCGTGAAATCTTTATAACATCACTTAGTTTACGTATCGTCTCTGGGATACTGTAAAAATGGCGAATAAGTCCCTCACTAATAAAACACCGTGTTTTACTCTCATTTACATAGCGCAACTAGAGTAAATCGAAACAACACTCACTGAGGATTGTGTAGAGTGGCGGATTACTCTAACGTGCGTTTGCGTAGTGAACTCCTATAAAAATGATAAGAAAGTAAAACAAACATGTATAATAATTTTTTGTTCCATAAAAATTGATCTCCCGGATAGTTGATCCACTGGACAGTTGATCCCTCTGATAGTTGATCCCTCGGACAGTAGATCACCTAAAGGATTATTTCTACTGTACGTCATCATTTGTAAAATAAGTATTGTTAAAAGCGGGATCTCTCGATCCGGTTCGTAAGGACATTTGAATTGTAATCTTAGTAAAGTTCACCAATATATCTACTATATAGAATATTCCCGACTATCTCTATCTTAGGGTATATAGATGTAGTATATAAAGATACACATATATATAAATCGTGTTTTCAAATCATTTATAGAAAATTTGAGAAATCACCGCTTCTACTAAATGTAAAACACATACGTATAAGTAGATGCAGGAATAGGGAATTCAAATAAAAATAATTCTCTTCTGCTATAAACAATACTTTGCATTAAGGCCTATATTTAGGACAGCTGATTCTAATCCTTTAGGAAAAGCTTTAACCTTTCTGTGGACGCCTTTAGATCTTTAAAGTTTAGAATGAAATGTTGACTGATTTTAGATTATTTGTGTATTAGCAAAAAGAAAGGGAGATAAATAGGCAAGATTTGTAAAGACACCGGTTCTGGCAATCTTTTGGTCAGGATCAAGCGACTGGGTAGCTCGGCTCTCGAAACTAAAGTGAGCTCCCAATCCGTCCTCCGAAGCCGCCTTGCGGCTTCTTTTTGTTCCCGACCCCAAAAACGAGTGGCTAGCATTCGATTAGGCTCCAACCGAAAAATTAGTGCTTGTTTTTGAATAATTCCGGGGTGGTTTATCAACCTGAGTTGTTAGGGACTTGCTTCATTATACTATGCAGAGAGAACATTCAGCCGTATAACCAAAGTCAATATATTTAAACCTACATTTATAACTCAAATGTTAATAAGTTTTAAAAATATATATCCTTGTGTTTCAGAAGGACCTTCGAAATTGTTATAATACTCAGTACGTAACACATCTTTCAAAACTCTTCCATCAATACACTTCCCCAAAAAAAGAATGGAATAAGTGTTATAGACGAAAGAGGAATGAATGAAATGGGCGAAAGTGATAATTTCCAAAAATGTCATCGGCAATCCCAAATCCGGCCAGGATGAAATATTCCCACAAGGGTTCAACTGCGCGGAGAAATGAATCCAAATTTTTACAAGTTCAAATGTGAAAGTTTCCCTTTCGTTTCTCTCGTGGATGAGTGAAATCGCTGGTCCCTATCATATAAATCAATTGAAGGCAACCAACTCAACACTCTCGAGAACTAATTTGAAAAAGGATTGAAATGGGTACAGTGCTTTGAAAAAATATATATTTTCCTCTTTTTTTATATGGCGACACATCCAGTGGAAAAGGGTTTTTGGGTTTATTCTGTAAACTTGGCGTCAGTTGTGGGTATTTTTCTACATAAACTTGAATAACACAACTTTCGTGATGCAGGTATTTACTCACAATCGGGGTTAGCCCGTCCTGAGACGTTGTCAGAGCCAAAAGGTTACGTATATTGATTTCATTCGTATTTCAAAGGAAATCGACACATTGCTCCATCGTGATTTATTAGCTTCCTTTCAATTTTACATACAATGAAAACGCTTCACACAACGGTGGATTTCCTTTATCTACATATTACGTATAGGTACATTGTCTAACTTCGCTAATTCCTTGTCAGATTCAAAGGTGTCTTACTAAATTAATTTGTACTCAAAGAAAATTTAACCTTTACGTTCAAAACTTAAACCTTTGAATCTGTTTCACTTAACTACAATTCACTGCTTATTTAAATTATAATTTCAAATTTTTCATTACTTTTAAAATCTTTGTTATTTCTACCTGTTTTGCTTAACTAAAATACAGTATTGTACTGCTTAGGTCCACCTATTATTAGTTCAGTTCGTACATATATTTAACGTACTTAATATTACGGTAGTTTTTGATTTTCCAAATAAAATAAAAATATACTATAAAAAATAAAAAAAAAACTTTCTTTACATCACTTTTATTTGTTATATACTTTTGCCGGCCGGGTTTTGCTACTACCGTAGCTTCTTCAGGGTAGTATATGATTAAACTATGAATTTAGATACATATGTGTTATAGATTGGAAAAACTGGCGAAGAGCCGAGGGTGGGAGGTCAGTAGGTACCTAACCGGGAAGGGCGTGTACTTTGTTTATTGGGAATAATTTAAGAATTAGACTTTTATTTAAATTTATTTGATTATTAATTAGTCCACTATTTGTGTTTTTGGCTTTCCTTATTTCTAACGCTTCTAAAGTTATCTAGTCCGGTATTTTAATCGAAGATGCTCTGAGGAACCTACGTCATTAATCCCTTCGGCACCGGTGCACAGTCGGGAAACACTCTAAACGCGTGCCCAACATTTGCATACAGTATACACTTGTCACATGAAAACTGGTCGCTTTTACGACTCGTTCCTATGTTCAACAGCTCTGCTGTGAAATGATCTGGCGGCCTCTGTGTTTCCTCCATCCTACAACGTGGGTATCTTCAAGACCCAAGTTCACTCCTTCCTATCCTGTAAAAGATCCTCCACACAGCATCCCCAAAGATGCTATAGGCCTTGAGGGAAAATATTTCCATCAGGGTTTCCTGTGTAGTCTTTCCGTAAAAAAAATAGTCGAATACCTATCCATTTTTATGTAGTAAACTAGTGCCAGTATTTTTATTGGATACGAGTATGTGGTCTGTTTCTAAGAGATGGTTGGCAAATTTCGAGAACCCATTGAATGAACAGGAAGAACAGGATGGCTGAAATGATGTAAATCATAAACAGCTCCGGTAATATCCTTATCATAGAGGCCCGCCTCAGTCCAGCCTCCAGCATCGACGCATACTAGAGAAAGATATTGCCCCCCCCCCTCAAATTAAATGCAGCAGGCTTTATTTTCATGGATTTTTTTTATTATTTATGTATGTGTCATGTGTCGTTTACCTACTATATTATTATTATTTTATTTTTATAATCTGTAATCTTGTACATATTTTTAACTATTGTATGCATATTTTGTATGGAATTTGTAGGACTGCACTAACCTCCCCACAAACCGTTTAATTTATTATCATTTTACACATACATATATTTTATAAGCGACTAGTTATTGCAACTGGGTTTCACCTACATTTCACAACAAATTATTTGTATTGATTTTTCAATGTTTTTAAAATATAGTTTAACAATTTGAGGTCTTGTGTAATATTTTGAGAGTTAAATAGATATATAGTGGCCTTATAACTAATAACGAATATTACCTAGCGATCTGAAAATAGTTCTTAGAAAAATAACTGGAAAAAGCTGTGTGAATTTCGTAATTCACAAATTAATTTTTTTTTTACTATTCAGATATTACACCAAAGAATTAAATGATTTAGATTTTAATAAAATATTATAAATTTAATCAAAATCATGAAGAGAGTTGTAAAAAATAAAATAAATTAAGCATTTCATCCTGAATTGAACATTTTCCGGGCACGAATACCAGGTGACCAGGTTACGAGAGGAGGTTGTTTTAAAAGCTCACGTTTTGTATACGCTCGTAACAACCGGCCGGATAACTCGGGTAATGGCTTTTCGTTATTAGCAACACGAGTAAAAGCATCCCTAGTCAGTGGGAATTTTAAAGGGAAAATGTCGGGAAATGGGCGCGGAAATTTGTTTTATAACCCAGTCTAATTATTTTTAGGACTCCGGGAAAGTTTGCACTTCGGGACATAATGAAACATTATTTATGTCACATATAAATATTACATTTGAAATATTAATATTTCATTAAGGTGTGTATGCGAAGAATTGCTGTACAAATATGAAACTTACTGTATTTTACACAATTTATTTTTTATAACTTATTGAAGTTTTTAAAACTCATTGTAATATTTAATCATTAAAGAAGATAATATTAACACATCCCAAATGAACCACGTAACCGAAAAAACAACAGAAATTAAAAATCTGGATAGTGTGGATAGAGTCTCAATTACAATTGAGTTCTGGATGAAACTTTGCAATCATCATAAGGATAGCAGCCAATAATATGGGATTTATAAAAATGGAGGATAATATTAACAAATCTTGAACATGAAGTATGATATCGGTGTAAATGGCATAAATTGAACTGGTCTCATTAGCTAAGTTAGTTAAGCGGTTACCCCGGATAGGTAGAGGTCCTGGGTTCGAGTCCCAGATGCGACTGATATCTTTTTAATTTCTGTTGTTTTTTCGGTTTCGTGGTTCATTTGGGATGTGTTAATATTATCTTGTTCAATGATTAAGTATTTTACTCTAGTTAATTCACAAAAAAATATTCTGAAGAATGACCTTTGTAGAAGATCAGGAAACTTCTTTGCATATTTGTACAGAAACTATTCGCATATACACCTTGATGAAATATTAATATTATATCTGGAACTGGAATCAGAGGTGCTGATTTCAGAATATTAAAAAAACCCATATTATTTAGTTTTACCCGAATTTATTTACAATCTAGATAGCGTCTCGAATATATCCATCCGATTTTTATTTGTATGGGACATCTTTTGATTTTTTATAGGCTGATATTTTATTTTTTGGAAGCTATCATTACAAAATTTAAAGCGAAAATGTAACAGGACAACCATAACAAAACGTTGTTTTCTTTTTTTTCCCTTTTGATAGCGAGGTTTTTCCAAGAAACGTACTCTTTCAGTACCTGTCAGATTTGTTTATGTATTACTGTCTTACTGCGAAATATTTTTGAGTGTTAGCAAATAAATGTGTTGAACCTCCTGAATGTTTACTGTCTGATTGCGCTGATTCTTTATTTGCTTTATCACGTTTAAATAACAACTATTGGCTTGCTCAAATATGCAGGTTAAAATAGGAAATATGAGATGGAATACCAAAGACTTTTTCCTGATTCGTACTATCACCGCAAGTGCTCTTCGTTGGCTGTCAATGCACTGGGCACACAAACAAAATAAGAATAGTTCAACGTGAACACAGACGATATTCTCCAAATTGCGGTGAGATCACAATACAACAGATTGTGGCGGATTTACAATAGCAATATTAATATTGTAGCGGGTTGCGAGTGCAAATTAAGACAGCGTCTCGAACGGAATTACAGTGGAAAATTCTATGGATTAGGTACAAGAATTATAATTGCGAGGGTTTATATCTATTTATGATATAGATAGTTTATTTACAATCTGTAATATTTTGACGTTGTGAACAAATAATCAAATAATGATATATATTAAGGGAATTGCTATTTTAGCTTCAGTCATGTTATAGCAAATAGTCCATTTCGGTTCGTGATATTATAAAATAAACAATTTTGCTACATAATTTTAGTATATAAACACTAAAAAATCATCACATTATAAAAGAATTTGATAAAATAAAAACACTTATACTTATCACTGTCTATCCAATATAAAACCATATTAGTTAGCAAATCAATGTTAAGCTAGCCAAGTTGAACGGTAACCGGCCTGACCTCTGTCTTTGTTTTTTTAACACGTAATACCCGGAGGTTCAAAATAAAACACATTCGGCGATGGTGGGTCCAGATAGACCCGGCTGAAATGATGAAATTTAAAGGCTTTTTTATGCATTTTTCGTTCATATCCTTACTTTTATATGATATTATGTAATTCTTCATAAATTCATAACATATCCCTTTTATTTCTTGAATAAAGATAGATGTTTTAGAAATTAGTATTCCGTAAATGTTGCGGTTCTTCGATATGCAGCAGCGCGGGGATACCACGCGAGAGCAAAACCACGACTAAATCGGTCGCGTCTTGAGACAACCGCTGCCGACGGTCAGGGGAATGAGGAGGGCAGTGCGGGAGGGGGGATAAGGACTCGACCCAGGAAGTCAGTGGAAGCGAACATTTTTGTTTATATATTTATTAACATTTTCGGGAAATCGATGGTGTGCATTTACAAGTATATCATGTATTATTTAAAATACCAGAAATAAAATCACTTATTTAATTTTTCCTTGTGGCTGTACCTCTAATAGAAAGATGTTTAAAAAGAAAATAAATTAAATTTATAGCCATATTATATGATGATTGCTTATGCTAATATTAGAAAATATTATATAATGGCGTTCTTATTTGAGTATTTAATTTTCTCACACATTTATTTGTCACAATTAAAACCATTGAATGACATACATTTTAGTTAAAAATACTAAAACTTTTATTTTTCAACAAAACAAATTTAAATAAACAATTTTCATTAAAAAATTAAAGGAATCCGGAATTTGACAAGTCGATCTGCAATGGATTCACTCAGATTTCCTACACTAACTGAATTATCACTTCCATTTTCACTTTCAGATATTTCCTCTAGTAATATGTCTTCCGGATCACTATCAAATTCTGGATCCAATGCTTCGAATTCCAAGTCGCCATCATCAGTGATCTCACTGTTAAGTAGCTTTTCAATTTCATTATCAGCTAAATAATGTTGCTTTGCCATTGCGTTAGTACGGTAGGAAATGAAAAAAATTAAAACAAAGTTATAAAAATATAATCACAATACTAGAAATGTGCCCGAATGGTTGACAACATCTGCGTGTTAAGAACTGCGAGAGACAAAGACGGAAGGATAGAGCGAGAGATATACTGTTTCGTCGGCTGCTCAAATTCAACTGAGAAGAGATGAAGTTTTTGCGTGTTTTTATACACAATTATTCTTATAACTTATTTAAAACGTGTCCGATTTTAATCATTTTTGAGTCGAGATGTGGGTAAATATTTGATAAAAGAATAGACAAGAGGAAATTAGCCTAAACGAAATATTTGCGGCAAAATCTTTTATTTAAAAAACACTGGGTCAAATCAGACCCATCACCGGAGTCGAGGTGTTAAATGCCCCCCCCCGATAGTTATTCTCTCCGACAGTTGATCCCTCGGATCACCAAAATGATTATTTCTACTGTACGTCCGCATTTGTAAACTAAGTACATAGAGAGAGTACGTGCACGTGTACCAAAAGTCAAGATACTTAGATCTGCAGTCATCTAAAGTGGAGGACCACTACATAAAATATTTTTAATAACAATATTGCCGAGTCCCCGAGGGAGTATGCAGTGCGGATATACGGCCGAATAAGCAAAATACGACATACTTGTATATGCAGTCGGCTTTGGGAAAATACGCTATAGGTAACTAACTTCATATAATATAACTAAATCAACTATCCAAGGGATCAACTGTCGGAGAGATCAACTGTCAGAAGGATCAATTGTCGGGAGATCAATGTCCCTTTTATTGAATTCGAACATTATGCAGTTGTCGTTTTCTATGGAAACTCCGCATGATTTTAACGAATTTGTAAGATTTGAGATGTTGTAATAATATAATATATAGTACATATTTCCCACCTTATTGGGAGGTAAGTTTAGGTAAGTAGAAAGTCACACTGTGATACCTAGGAACATCGTCAAATACCCAATAATAACCCTGGTGAACTTCAATAACGGCACTGGGGTACTTTCAAAGGAATAATTTTGATCATTGGAGATCAATGGGCTTATAGCTGGTATGCCCACGGGCTGTAATCTATCTGAGCTGTTCTCTGTATCAGTAATAACAATGCAATAATCTTTAATAAACATAAAAAAAATGTTTCGAAAAATAAATACACAGCGACAACAATGAATTCAAAATTCATAGAACAAGTTTTCGCACCGTTTTGGTTAAGTGAGGTATTTACGAAACTTTGATTTGAGAAATGTAATTCATTTCTTAACCATTTCGTATCGTGCGAGTATTTGAAAATAAATACATTCTTGAAATTTTTCCTCTTTATTTAGAGCGATTGGTAAACTTTGGTCTTAATTTTCCCAGTTGTTCGCATTACTGGCTTTGCGTGGTATTTTTTTCAATGCACTTAAGCCACTCGTTCAGGCGGCAGCCAGTTTATATATTGAAACGGAATTATTGTGTTAGCTCGATTTTCAATGTTTAATTAATATCGTTGCATTTTTTTGTTCATTGTGTATGATTTTTCATTTTAAGTGAAACATTAGCTTGAAGACATAATGCTGTTTAAAAAAATCCTTGCTTAAAAAAATTTCGAATAGTGTTGTCAAAAAATATGTTTTATCGCTGCCAGTTTTAACTCAAGTCTGAAAGCTAAGGCGATCCACCGGCTAAAATTCCAACAAAATCACGCGCTCCTTATGCAGGTGGCGACAGGATTGAGATTCCCGCTTAAGGGGAAGGCTGCGGTGCCTGTTTCATACAAAACTGAATTTTGGATTGGAGGCCAAAATACCCATCCAAACTGAATGATATATATATTTTTTTAATTGATGGTTTAGTAAACATCTAGTACGAATGAGAAGTATTTTATTTATTTTTGTTTTACCTCATGAAATATCGGCCATTAAAGGAATTGATTTTTCGCAATTTAAGAGGCATCTTTAACAATTATTTAGGGGCTAACAGTGATTTAAAAAAAGTTTTAACGCATCTGCTTTGAAAATATAATGAAATATAAAATTAAAATAGTTTCAAAATACAAACATAAAAATTATGGTGTACTTTAAATTAAATTAAATTAAAAACGACCAATGTACGGTGGAACACAAATTTGCCATACTGCATTTAAAATATCGACCCGAAAAACCTTTTTTTTATGTTTATTTATGTGTCTTACTTACAAAGAAAATGTGACGTATATGTTTTTTTTTAAATACGATAAACCCGCAAATAATTTTCTAAGCTGCCTCTAAAATTATGAAAATTGATTTTTTTTCATTGCACATACTTAAAAATTTAAAACAAAAATAAACAAAATACTCATCCGTACTAGATATTTACTAAAGCTTTAATTAAAAAAAGTAGACCATTCCGTTTGAAAGGGTACTTTGGCCTCCAATCCAAAATTCAGCCGCAGCCGTTCCCCTTAACATCGTCCGCATGTTACGATTTATGCAAAAAAAACATCGCCAAAATGCGTGTTTTATTCCATTCTGTAAAGCTCAGACATAATTATAAAAATGTTTTACGGCCATATTCTAAAAAAATTAATTTACCACAATAAACAATACGACAATATTGGAAAAGGGGTTCGTAAGTAGGAGATTTTAGGCTTTAAACATTTTTTTAATCTCTGATTTTTTTTTAGGCTTATAAAAGACACACCAAAAAAATTCCCGGTTAAACGAAAGGCCAAGGTGTGTTCTACTTAATAATGCAGTATTTAATTAAAGCATCTATGATATTTCTAGACCATCAAATTCTCAAACCGAAAACACATGACTGCATTACTTCCCATCGCGTCGCCTTAACTATTCTGTACATTTACTAAATGTTTGTTACCATTTGTTGCGATTATTAAGTTTTGTACGTGATATACAAAATGTGTGCCCAGTCACTGCATTACCACCGTGATCGAAGAATTCTAAGATAACGAGAAGAAATATAGTAAAATAATGAATTTGCTGGACGATAATATTTCAAGTCATTCTCATATTTCATGTACCCCTTAAAACCTATCGTTATTTTTAAAAACCCTAGTTTATGTTCCCCCGTAGTCAGAAGATGTCTAGTCCTTAAGATGCAAATAATGTATAATTGCTATAATCTGTTACGAACCAGCCGATTTTAATAAACTCACCTGCATATAGGATCTCGTACCAACACGTTCATAATTAGGTATATACGAAAACAACTCACAACATATACATATATATATGCATAATACTAAAATATTTATTTGTCATTAAATTATTTTATGTACTCAATCATTGTAGAAAATAATATTAACATAACCCAAATGAAACATGAAAACGGAAAAAACGACAGAAAATAAAAAGAATTCAGTCGCATCTGGGACTCGAATCCAGGACCTCTGCCTATCCGGGGCAACCGCTTAACCAACATAGCTAATGAGACCAGTTTAATTTTTTCGTTTTTTTTTATTTATTTATGGATAAAATACAGATACAGACAATAGTATTGATACAAGCCATAAGTGCGGGAAACACCGATTTATGCTAATCCCTAATACGGTACCCGAGGTCCGTCTACCTGAGGGTAATTTACAAACGCCCGGCTTTAAATCCCGGGAATTTCGCAGTCGCCAGAAAAAGGCAGTTAAGGAGATTAACAGCGAACTAATTAAAAGCCGCCGAGCCACAGTTCGTAGTTCGCGAAGGAACCCGAAGAATAGTTCGGATGGGATTAAAAAGGGGGACTTTGGCCGAAGCAAGTCAGTAGTGGACAGAGACGAGTCAGTAGAGACCGTCCGGCCAGTGGTCGTAGTCGAGACTCCCGTCTCCTACAAAGCAAGCAGGCCACTTGCATCCCCAGCCTGAGACGCTGCGGGAAAACTCGGCAGGAACCGCCGAATCCCAACGCCCACCGTTCGAGTACAGTCGAGTGCCCTTCGCCTCCTGCCTCCCAGCGCCGTGATCCCATCAAGGCACATATCCACCATCCATCCATATCATCCACCGCAGGAATCACCACCGGACAGCAGTCGAGCGCCTCTGGCATCCTGCTGATCATCCTCTTGAACCGTCTGAAACCGGTCGTCAAGTGAAAGCCGAAACGCGTGTCCGCCCAGCACCAAAACCTCCCCCTACCGGAAGTACCACCTGAACATCGAGACGACTGGTAATCTCCCCACTAGACCGTGTGCAGATTACCCGTAAAACAGTTCGTGTAATTAAGTGACACCCACAATACCTACCAGTTAAGAATATATTTTACATTGTGAGTTAATAAAATACTTGACACTCAACAAAGTTACCTGTTTCTACTGAACCCCAATGACCCCATCATGTCAATTGGCGCCAACGTGGATTCATTTCGTGTTTGAAAAAAACTGCCCTATGGGACAGATTTGAATTCGTACCCACACCCTGAGATCGGGTTCAGTAAATTCAAAAGTGCAGTGTAATTTCAGTCTCAAAATTTAAATTTCAGTGGTCATAAAAATGCCGCGTAAAAGTGAAAGTGACTCGAGCCGTACCGTTTACAAGAGCCGGAACAAACCCTCGGCCTCAGGTAAACAAAGCAGCCGACATACGGACCATGTCGCCCCCAAAAGCCAGCGTTCTAGAGCGAGGAAAGATTACACGTCGCCTAAGCGCGTCTCGCCCAGAAGAAAAATAGACCGATATTTCGACGCGTGGTCTCCGCCGAGGACTAAAACCAGCCGTCTCTGGCAGAGCTATTTCTCCAACAACAATAACGATGCTAAACCGCATGTCAGGTCTAGTCATAGTTCACGCCGCCGCTCACCGTCAAGCACAAACCAACGCTCCAGCAGGGATGATGATAAATGGAGGTCGCCAGCAGACGGAGATTATACGTCGGGAGAGAAGGAATATTATGGATCCCCTTCAAGAAAGCGGTCATATCATCGTGAGTACGATGAGCCACGATACAGACGCGGGAATGATACTTCAAGAAAGAAAGAATATTATGGATCTCCTTCAATAGTGCGTTCACATTATCGCGATTATGAGGATAAAGATTATCGAGAACTATCTGAGAGGGACGATCATCGCTCGCGCTATTACGATGAATCACGATATGGACGCGAGGATTATTCATCAAGAGAGAAGGAGCATTATAGATCTCCTTCAAGAGAGAGATCATATTATCGCGAGTATGAGGATGGAGACTATCGAGAACCATCTGACAGGGACGATCGTCGCTCGCGCTATTACGATGAACAACGATATGGACGCGAGAATTATTCATCAAGAGAGAAGGAGCATTATAGATCGCCTTCAAGAGAGAGATCGTATTATCGCGAGTGTGATGATGGAGATAATCGAGACGATCATCGCTCGTGCTATTACGAGGAACCCCGATACGAAGAAGCGAACTCACCATCACGCCTGAACGATTATAATTACAGGCCGTTTCAAGGTTCGGCTGAAAACTTTGTGGCGCCCTCATCAAGCGAAGATATCAGACCACCACTAACAGCGGAATTCGCGAGACAAGATATTGACGATTGGAAAATATTTTCAAATAAGTGCGAGATATATTTCGAAACATGGAAAGTTCCAGAAGGCGAGAAGTGTGACATAGCGATAAGTCAATTTCGTGGCGTGAATTTAGCATTTTCTATGGCGTGGGGTCAAATAATCGAAAGCAAAGGACCACTTGATTGGGAAAGGTTCCGGGAGATAGTTAATTGGTGGTGCAATTTTCCGTTAGAAAAATTTCTGCATACCGCAGAGGCAACACCACAAATCATCGAAGAAGAAGAAACTGCCTCACCGCCTTGTCAACTGGAGATAAACACGGCGGCGGAGACAACCAATAACGAGGACTCTGCCATATTTCCTAATGTTGGCGCTTCACCGGAGTTAGATTCACCTATCCAAAGTGAATTATCAGAAATAGAGCCTCAATCAACTTCGCCTGTAGCGACGCCGGCCCATGACGTCATTGAAAACAAATACGCAGAAGATGCGTCCCCTATGGAAGTGAGACCTACCGAGGTATTCCAAATAGTACACTCGGCAGAAGTGAAAATGGCTGATGTACCGCAAACAATAATACCTAGCAGTATCATAATGGAAACAAGCGACAAACAGCAGACGGAGATATTGCCGATCGAATCCTGCAAATCAGAGAAATTGGAAATCCGACAGTACACAACACCAAGTTCCAGCGAGGAACTCTATAAATACATCAAGAAACCGGGGTGGAAATTAAAAGCAGCGCTGTTTCACCGCAAGAAACCGGGGTGGATTGATACAAGCCATAAGTGCGGGAAACACCGATTTATGCTAATCCCTAATACGGTACCCGAGGTCCGTCTACCTGAGGGTAATTTACAAACGCCCGGCTTTAAATCCCGGGAATTTCGCAGTCGCCAGAAAAAGGCAGTTAAGGAGATTAACAGCGAACTAATTAAAAGCCGCCGAGCCACAGTTCGTAGTTCGCGAAGGAACCCGAAGAATAGTTCGGATGGGATTAAAAAGGGAGACTTTGGCCGAAGCAAAGTCAGTAGTGGACAGAGACGAGTCAGTAGAGACCGTCCGGCCAGTGGTCGTAGTCGAGACTCCCGTCTCCTACAAAGCAAGCAGGCCACTTGCATCCCCAGCCTGAGACGCTGCGGGAAAACTCGGCAGGAACCGCCGAACCCCAACGCCCCCCGTTCGAGTGCAGTCGAGTGCCCTTCGCCTCCTGCCTCCCAGCGCCGTGATCCCATCAAGGCACATATCCACCACCGCAGGAATCACCACCGGACAGCAGTCGAGCGCCTCTGGCATCCTGCTGATCATCCTCTTGAACCGTCTGAAACCGGTCGTCAAGTGAAAGCCGAAACGCGTGTCCGCCCAGCACCAAAACCTCCCCCTACCGGGAGTACCACCTGAACATCGAGACAACTGGTAATCTCCCCACTGGACCGTGTGCAGATTACCCGTAAAAAACAGTTCGTGTAATTAAGTGACACCCACAATACCTACCAGTTAAGAATGTATTTTCGATTGTGACTTAATAAAATACTTGACACTCAACGAAGTTACCTGTTTCTACTGAACCCCAATGACCCCATCATGTCAGTATTATTGAAACAACATAGAAATATTTGGAGAACTAGCCTGTATCCTAACCTATTTCTCACTGATTAATGTGATAAAGATAAATAAACCAATAATCTTTCAAAATAATATTTACACAAGTTAATGAATTTAATAATGTGTAGCCGACGTGATCATCGATTGTTCATAATCATGATTCTTCCTAATTTTGCGACATTATGTTATCTTCGTAATTTATATTGTACCATTAGCTTATTATCTCGTGCCATTGTATCTTATGTAAGATTTTTAATATTTGTTTCATCTCATAGTGTTATCGACGTGATGGAACCACACGGGAATTTCCCGACTCCGCAGGAGCACAGTACCGTGTGGCAGACTTTCCTATCACTTCGATAACACATCCGACTCCGCGACAGCACGATACCGTGGGTTTTCGACAGTGCAACTAACCCCGTGGCAACGCAGTACCGTGCACGGACCCCTCATTTACATGTCTGCCTCAGCAGCGCCCTTAGTGTAGAAAACTTGTATCACTTTGTAAGGATATAAAAGCGAAAATTTCTGAAAATAAAGTCAGTCACACTCGGACGAGCAATCGTGACTCGTACCCAGTCACATCTTGTAACCATAGAAAGTCTTTCACTTCTCCTGCCTCCCACCTGAAGGATTCCTAAACCTGCCTCAAGGATAGTCGGCCCCGTACCAGCATAGAAAGTGGCTTAATCCAGCACCTACATGTTTACAGTCTTGTAACGACAATGGTCGCTTACATAATGTGTTACACAGAAAATTTATGAAAAGTGTACAATTTCTAAATAATAGAGTAACAGAAGGTAAACATGTTAAAGAAGGTAAATAATAGACTATCAGAAGGTAACAAACTTTACAAATAATACTTATATGAATGTAAGGGAAAAAATAATTATTAAATTAAAAATATTGCCATACAAGGGAACAATAAAAAAGCACATAATGTCCAAACACTGTTTGTTGAAGTTGTCATCTTCATCGATATCATACCTCAAATTCAAGATTTGTTAATATTATTCTCCATTTTTAACCATTAGATAAGTTTGTTAAGCGGTTGCCCCTGATAGGCAGAGGTCCTGGGTTCGAGTCCTAGATGCGACTGAAATCTTTTTTTTTTTTTGTGATTTTTTTTCCGTTTTCATGTTTCATTTGGG
>JAHDVE020006193.1:0-30667 GCA_022606495.2 Halesus radiatus
ATCGTTCCTCCTTGCAGAGGGAACGATAGGTTGTGTTTCCCTCCCCTTCAAACCCCCTCGGCAGAACGGGATCAGCTGCCCACTACAGTTTGCTTCTGTGCCACACATCTGACACACTTGTTTTAAAATTAATTCAGAAAGTGAGAGTTGGAAGTCGTATAAGAAGATGGTAGTAAACGTGCATCACATTCGTGGTTTAAGTAATCTGCGATACTAGAAGAGCAAATTGAGTATGAATTTATTAATTACTGGCAAATCAACAGTTTAGATTATACGATTCTGTAAATATATAGTAACCAAAAATAAAACCAATTAAGGATTTCCTCCTGGAGATTTTACCTCTAATAAGACAAGAGATAGAAATAAATGAATTTTTATAACCAAATTACATAGAACAAAAAATCGCTCCTGGCAACTATAAGAAGAAAAAAATGGAGTTCTTATTCAGATAGTAATTGAATATGTCCACAATATATTAAGAATATCATTATAAAATAGGGTATAAAGTAAATTAAGTTAAACTTATAGCAGAATTAAAAAAAAACAACAACAAAATTTTTATGAAACAATAACAGGAAAATTACTAGTAAGTAAAATATTATTTTATCGAGTTCTTATTCAGTTAGTAATTGAAGATGTCTATACAAGATTTCATAATAATGATACATAAAATAAATTAAATTCATAACAGAATTATTCAAAACAACAACAAAATTATATAAAACAGCAACAAAAAATCACTAGTTACAAGTCAGGGAATCATTTTTTATGAAGTTCTTATATTTATTCTGCTTGCAATTGAATATCTCCACATTTGATATATGTTATTGTAATTATAAAATTTCAGTTTAAGCAAGTATTTTCTTTACAATTTGTTTTATATTGATCTACTTGAATAGGACACAAGAGCGTGGCGAGTGTGCAAGTACATACAATTTATGCATATATTATATTATGTACCTATGTGATAGTTACGTAACGAAATTATACTTTCGTGAATTTCCCGTACAAATATTACGCTGTTAGAATTACACACGGATGAAATTACATATGGAGGGAATTACATATGGAGGGAATTACACACGACAAAAAAACGTTAAAAAATTGTTAACGGAATACCTGCCTAATTTAGTATTTTGGCAATTATTCGAAAATAGCAATTGAGACCTATTTTGACAGATAAATACTTTATCGAGATGGTTTCATAGGAAATGTGCGTTAATGTGTGATACATTTTTTATAAATTTTCGTAAATATAGTAATACCAAACTACATGTACAATGCATTTGACTAATGAACGTGATGCCGCGTTAAAATTTACATATTATTAATTTAATTTACAGGCAGATAATATTATATAGGACCATATTACTTGGCAGATATGTGTATATTTACCATATATGACCGTTAGACGGAGGGAGATCCGGAAAAAAATTCAAGGCTGATGTTAGCGTAATAATTGCGATTATGATAAATATCATATTATGAATTATCTATGTAACTTGTGATCATGATAAATAGCAGATTATGAATTATGTACGTTACTTGTGATCATGATAAATACTAGATTATGAATTATTTACGTTACTTGTAATCATGATAAATACCAGATTATGAATTATGTACGTTACTTGTGATCAAGATAAATACCAGATTATGGATTATGTACGTTACTTGTGATCAATATAAATACCAGATTATGAATTAAGCACGTTACTACTCTATTTAATATGTAGATTCTTAGTTCTTGTTCTTGAATTATTCGGGCGTGGTTTCCAGAGAGTAGTTAGTAATGAAACGGCTGCGGAGATGTGTTCAATTATTTAGTGCAACTTGTTTTCATTCCATGATTTTTATGAACAGAGTAGTACTCGTGCAATAAATCGTTAGCCAGTTGGGCTAGGGTGATATATTTTGCGTAAATTTCATTAGTAAGAGAAAATTGCCAAGCCTACCCGTAGGCTACGAGGGGCGAAGTTAAAACGGGGTTGTTTCGAAAACCGTAATTGCAGACTCAGAATTACATTCCCCGAGCTGAGAGTGAATAATTTATTTAAACATATTTAAAATCCCTATTTTATACTCAGATGTTTCATTTGGGTTCCGAGTTATGGAATATTTTAATCCGGGGATTCGTTGTATGATTTTTGGGATTCTGTTGTTCCTTCCAGTTTTAAAATAATATTATCTGCGTTTCTGAAACCCTTTCACTAATTTTATAACATTTCAAAACTCGTATTTAGAATATAAATGTTTATGATTTTCAGCTTATTGGAGCTTAAAAACATCAATGTAATAAACATTGAAGATAATATTAACGTATCTCAAGTGACAAAGACAAAGGTATCGTCGGACATGGGAATCAAACCCGGGACCAAGTTTTATCTGAATGCTCAAACAAATTTGAGAAGAAATGAAGAATTGTTAATATTATTTTTATTTATTTAAACATGGATCAAATTGACAAGCTGCATACGTCAAGTGTGGATGATAACTTTCTTTGGTTTATAATAAAAATAATAAAAAAACAAATAACTAAATTTCCCTTTTTGTATGATTGCAAAGTTCTACACGGATATATTTAATATTGTCAAGTATATTAATATCTTATTTTATTTAAATACATATTTTTTTTTTATATGAATACCGCACAACAGTCCCAACTGCTCCCAACCGTCTGAAGCCAGTGAGACTATGGCATCACCAATTGGGGAATGTTTTGAGGTTGAAGGTATTGGGGCGTGGACGGAGAAGGGGAAGAGGAAGGTGGGAAATACCTGGCTATTTAGATCTGGTCACCAAACACGGCTAAAAGCCATTTCAAGCAACGTTTCGATTCTGAATGGTGGTCTTTTACCAGGGAGATACTGAGAGTATCTTAGACTCTGAAACGTGCGCAAATATACTGTATATTATTTTAAACGAATTATTTGTAAAACAGCATAAATTAATTAAATAAAGTTTACTTGCGCACGCCAGGATTTGAACCCGCGAACTTTGTATTCGTAGTCGAAAGTCATACCCCTCGACCATGGATGCCGTCTATATTTGACTTCTATTGACATTTTTCGCAGGTACAAGAATTTTCTGTGTCTTTTCCGTTCCATATTTCACTTCAGTTGTGTTAATATTGTCTTAAATGCTTATGATTTTGTTTATTGTCTGAAAACAAATTACTTAAGATTCTTTTAAAAACTTTACGAATGCATTGAAGCAAGCAAAATTTTATCCATGGTTTAGTAAGATACATCTACATAACATATTTTCTGTTGTTGACATTTTTAATTTTAGTGGTTTCGGCATAATAATATAACGTTGTTATCGGTAACCGAAACAGCGGTCACACGTAGAATAATAATAATAATAATTTAATGATTTGTATAGCACTGTTTTTATGAAAAATCACCTCAAAGGCGCTGTAGAAATATTACTTGATAGAGTTTATCTTTTTTATATATAAACAGATACAGACATATAATTACCTGGAAGATCACTCCAGGCATGATATTTCATAAAGTTTTGGAAGCTTTGGAAGATATGATAATGAATGCACATGAAACTATGTTAGAAAACACTGCACATTGCACGATATTGCAGTTACTGTTTAGATATTATTTGTTATCGATATTATATTTATTATAAGGTTATTTAGTGGCTAAAGAAGATTTGGTATTTATTAAAAATAAATAAGAATTTTTTTTTTTCGAAATGAACGACTGAAGAACAAATTTTAATAGAATGACTGGAAAAAGCAAAAAAAAAATCTTCTCGAGGTTTTAGTGAAAATAATTTTTTTAATGATATTTATTTACTAATTGATAAACTAAAGTTCTTAAAAACTTAAGACAAGATTTGTGTGCATATCGCAAATGGTAACAATTATTATTTTTATAAACAATAATTATTAGCCAGAAACACTCATCCAAATTGAAAAAAACCTTTCCGAGCAAAGATAAATGTCGCCGACGGGACTCGAACCCGCATCCTTCTGATTGCCGGTCAGATGCTCTACCATTGAGCTACGTCGGCTTAAGGTTTTTTTTCAATTTGGATGAGTGTTTCTGGCTAATAATTATTGTTTATAAAAATAATATTTATTTACATTTACAAAAAATTACAGTTATTTAGAATGGCGTAGACTATTAAAGGTTTTTTTTTTTTTTAATTTACTAACCGACTAGTTTTGATATGTAAATTGGGTATGCAACTGTACCATTAATGGATATGAATTTCCGAAGGTGTTTTAAGCTTTGCTCTAAATTCTGTCGAGTCTTTAATCTATCTTAATTCGTAAGTCAGTTAATTCCAGGCTTTTGGACGTGATAAGTTAAAAAAATATAAGTTTTGGTTCTATCCGTGCATAATCATCATAATTACGTCCTTAAGTTTTTTTAAAAGCCACTACTTACATCCCATATCGGTAATATTTTGATTTGGTCTTTTGCCCCTAAAAAAGCCCCTTCTCTGACAATTTATAGTTTATATTGGTATAACTTTTAATTTACGGTATGTAGTACAAAGGATAATGTGAAATGTTCTGCCAACCAAAACCAATTCTTCGCAATCACATAAGATGTCTGTCCCTGAGACGCAATACTTGCTTTCTGAAATAATGTGTTACGTGGTAAAAGTGGATGATACGCTCTGTTGAAAGACCACCATTCGGAATTGAAATGGCGTTAGCAATATTTGGTGACCAGATCTAAACAGCCAGGTACTTCTCCATCTTTCTCTTCCCCTCCCCACTACCTACAGCCTCACAACATACCCCAATTGGGGATGTCGTAGACTCGCTGACTTCAGGCGGTTTGGCGCAGTTGGAATTCTTGTGAGGTATCCATATTAAAAAAAGAAAAAAAAAGTGTTATGGATTAAGTGCGGTGGGTTGGAATTTCGAAGGTTGTGTCACGAAGTAAAAGTCCATATTCGGATCAGTTGTTCAAAAAAATGTGTACTGTGTGGAACCCCATCTGTTGCAAAAAGTGTATAGCGTGTGATGACCCCATCTATTACAAAAGTGTATAGCGTGTAGTGACCCCATCTACTGTAAAAGTGTATAGCGTATGGTGACCACATCTACTGTAAAGGTGTGTAGCGAGTGGTGATCCCATCTTCTAAAAAACGTAGACGATCTAGTACTCACAGATGCCCGCTTCCACCATGTGAGTGGGCCATTCAGTCTCACATATTTTTATGTAGGTATATACTGCATTTGTAGAATCCCACTTCATAAAACCTCCTATGGACTAATAATTTTAAAATACAATACAATGAAGCTATTGAATTCCCTTCCTAGGGACATTAGAAATACGCAAACCAAAAGTTCCTTTGAAAGTAAGATCATTGATCACGTCCAATAAACCTTCCTATCATGTGTATTTCATATTGCAGAATGTGTATGCATTTATGTGTATTTATGTATATATATGTACTGTTTGCATATAAATATTTATACATAACATTACGCCTTTTTGTCTAACTTATATTCAACTACTTCAAATTTCTTTTCAATATTTATATTTTAAAATTGGTTATTTTTTTTTAAATTGCTCAATTGTAATATGTTTCTTTTTTTTTAGGTAATACAAAACTAGCTGAATAACCACCACTGTAAATTGCCATCTCAACACAGGCGTTTCAGACCCAGTGAGATGGAGATGGGCCGTGGTTAGTAAAAACAGTAAAAATACGATTGGTTATATATATATTACCATACGAAGAAGAAGTATATATATATAATTAAATAAAAATGAAAAGTTTTCCCAATTTTTCCAAGTTCTGAGCCAAGTCTGTTCATACAGCTTATCGATTACACGGAAGAAAAATATTTATTCATTAACGCAATTTTCTGTTTATTTTATACCCGTTTACTTGAAAATATTCAAAATCGAAAAAGTTATTATTGTTTGAAATTTTATTTCCGTCCTTCGATTCAGGTCAAATAATAAAAACAAATTCTAAACTTTTATTACAAATAATAAAAACAAAGAGGAAGGTTCTAATGTATTAAATATTTCTATTGACAAAAATCAATAAACTCACAAAGCGCTAGTAAAAAGGTATAAGAATATAAAACATAAGAAATGTTAGGTAAAGCACACATTAAGGGACACAAGTTGTTAGCAGAAAACCAACATAATATTCGATGAAAACGACATTCATTGCACCCAATAACGATATAACTAACAAGGTTTTAAAGATGCTTGGCTTCCTTTGCAGAACATTAATTGATTTCAAGTCTTTAGATTGTATGAAAACGCTCTGCATTTCATAGTCAGAAGTCGAGTGGAGTATAATTCTTTATATTTCTTGGACAATAACTATGCATCTTTTCTTTGCAAGAGTTTTAATTCACAGTACACATTTGTTACATAATATTAATAATTTGCTTTAATTTCGTCATTCACTAGCATTCTTAAAACTAAAACGGATAACATATGTTTCGAATATATATGTTTTAAAAAATGAACTTATATTTTGAAAGTTCAGAAGAAATTAGATATTTTTGGTGGGATTAGCAATTTGCAGGGGAGAGGGTCGGGGAAGAAGTCAAAATATGGAAAGATGGTTAGCAAAGGTGACTTACAGGGTGCTATTATTTTGTTAGATAAATTATTTTTTCATGTTATATTTTATTTTTATATAATACATTTATTAGTAAATATATTTATAAGCATGTGAAAATACAAAATATATTTGTAGTATAAACATTTTTACACAATAAAGTTTCAAATACAAAATGGTGTACGAATTATATCCATTTTATGTAAACCATTTGATCTTTTTGTTTTTTTTTTAGTCCTCCCTCCTGTGCTGAGGCGGACTAGGGTAAATTAATTTAATGTCATATAATTAGGTGTGTATTACATGTCGTTTTTAGTTATTTTTAAGGGTATTTCATTGGCCTATTTCCGCCAGACTTCAATTCTAGACTAAGACTGGTTAGAATTTTCGATTCCTTTTATATCTGGGGGAAGGATGTTGTGGAGTTTCATTAAAAAATATATGTAGTTTCTTTGTCCGAGATTAGGTTTATGATATGTTATGTTTTCATATCACTTTGAGTTGATCTAGTATCATGAATAAGTGGTCTAGTGGGTAGTAATATTAGATAGATAGATAGAATAAAAACTCTTAAAAAAAAGATGGAATGTAATTCATCTATTTTACACTCTAAGAATGTAGAACAGATTCAGCAAAGATTTCTTAGATACGTAAATTTTAAGCTTACAAAATTACAACCATTAATTATGTATATTTGACGATTATTGCAACTAATTACGTTGTCCTATTTTTTAAAATTCTGGTTGTATAACATATAGTCATTACACACCTAATTGACAACCCTGCCATCGTCGCCACTATCCATATACCGACGGGGCGCACAAGACAAATTGAAATATTTTTTGGAACAAGTACACGACCAACTATCGAGAGCGCAATCTGTACCAGATTGATAAATCCTAAAAATTATCGGATCGTAGTTAACGATTTTTTTTTACAGTGATTCCACTGTAAAAAAAACTACTTGAGGGAAATAATTTCCTTCAAGGCCTATACTATCTTTGAGGATTCTGTAGCAAGCTGGTCACTTAAGCGTGGAGCCCTATACCTAAGCTGGTTACTTAAGGTTACACCAAGCATATCAATGGAGGGCTTGTTGGGAAGATCGCTATTAAAGGGAACTAGATTGTCATTTCGATCGTTTTTTGACGTAAGCAAGCATGGTTGGGTCTTTAAAACATTAAATTCGAGGAGCTTATTCTTACAGCAAGAGGAGACCCTCTCGAGGTAACCGTCCAATCTCTGCTTCAAAGCCTTCCGAGTTGTTGGAGTTTGTGTGCCCTTTGGGGGCTTATCAAACAAAAAGCTATCATGGACTGTACTGTCATCCGCGTAAATATGGATTGGTGCACATGTCCAGAAGTCATTGATGTGCAACAAAAACAATATCGGCTACAGAACCGATCCCTGTGGGACGCCAGCATTTATTGAATGCGAGGAAGAGATAAAACCGTCAGCAAACTGTCTGAATCGATCTCTCCCTAAAAAAGTCGGCAACCCACATACACAAGGATACGGGAAGTCTGTGAGAAGGCATTAGTGTAAATGTGATTAGTGTCATAAAATTGTTTTAGTGTGTATTTTATTTCATGTAAATGTGAAGTATTTTAAAAATATCGTTTACCATATTTACGCAGCTTGTGCGGAACAGGTCCTGTAAAAACCTGCCGCACGTTTGGAAGAAGAAGAAGTGGCCGGGCTGGCCGCTTCGACGCGTCAGAGAAGGAGTTAGGTAGTGGCGTCTTGAGAAAGGCAAACGACTTTTGCATGAAGAGGAATAGCAGGATCCAGAACAGGAGAAGTCCAATTCAAACAGATGATCTAGTGAAGAAGGAGGCAGGCGAAGGCGAGAGAGGTAGAAGTGTTGAAGCGATGGTGAGAAAACACTGATTTTACAAGTTTTGTGATTTTGTTTCGTACTCTCCTGCGGTACCGTGACGCAGATGTCAGACAGAAGAAGAGAAGCGTTTACATCTGCCCTTCTAAGTTTCAACTCCACGAATTTCACTTCATCGTGCCTAGTATGACGCCACATGACAATTAATTAACGAAACATAAATTAAAATTAAGTATATAACTGCGTCCGATACACAGTTTATCAGTTTTAATTTAATCTACGCTTTTAAAACTTTTTGTACAATTTTCTATACCTCAATATCTTTTTTACAAACTATGTAATAACCCAGCTGGGCATAAAATCAAATAAATAAATTTGGTGATATTAAAATATCAATACGGTGTAATTGATAATTTGTCACTGCTTTTTAGCCACACAATTTGAACAAGTACCAAATATTGCTAATTACCCAACTATTATCATAGCAACCCATAATTTTACGGCATGACTTTTCGTAGACTTCTACGGATAGCCGTGCAGTCGATCGTTTTTATAATTTACGAAGTAGTCGTGAACGGCATTTGTGTAGTGTTTGTATTTCATAAGAAGTAACAACACACGCCGTCAGCACGCGAAAGATGTTTCGCAAGTTATGGAGGTCAGCGGGGAGCGGGCAAGGTGGGCGTGGGCGGACAGGGTCTCGGAAAGCGGGATTTACTCACACATCATATTATCCTTGTAACTCCACTTTTAAAACTGCCGTGACTTTGCAGGGAGATAGCTGTCCAAAAGCTACGGCAGGGCGAGCGTTGCCGCTGACGGTAAGTTAAAAGGGTATTCATACAAACGCATGCATTTTGCTTTCCTGTCATGCCATCACGGCAAGCCGTGCCATCGCCCTGCCGTTCCGTGCAAATTATAAAAGCGTTTAATGGGTTTAAAGGTAAACTATTTTTTGTCAAATCTATAGATAGATTACACATCTAATACTTTTCGTTTTCTTTATAAAAATTATTCAGACGTTCAAAATATAACGAGTAATCTATGTAAAACGTACAATCTAATCATGGTAAAAAAAATCATTCATCAAGTAGGAACAAACCAAGCCCAAGAAACTCATAATAATATCTACAAGCAATACATACAAAAAAAAAAAATTTTTAAGCCTCCCCGAGTATTAAAAAAAAAAAAAAACGTAAACAGTCTAAACTGCATAGTGAAGCGTGAACACCGCGTCCGGTAATTGCTCTGTTAGGGCAATAAACCGCATTTGCGTGCTGCAATTTAGGGCAATCAGCGCCGCCATTGCACAACTTTATGATAAGCCCTGACTGGGGGTCGATCGACCGCCTCATTAAATTCACATTTTTAAAATATGCTCGATTATTAACCTCGCGATTGGCGGCGGGGAATGGTAGCAGGTCTTAATATCGAAAGATATCAACTGAAATTTTGCTCCAAATGTACCTATTGAAAAGCGATTTTTTTTTTAAATCAAAAAATTGTCTGAGGGAATTATTCAATCTTTTTGAAATTCAAGTAAATTTATATCGTGCCTTCAGTAGGGCGGATACAAAATACTGTCGACTTTTAGTTTTTTGATAACAGTAATGTACCTACCTATAGAACCAATGTTGCAGTGTTTACATTTAAATTCTAAACCATAGGTTCTACCCATATGAGCTACTTCAAACACAAAAAGACTAGAATCATTCCAGAATGCATTGCTCCGACAATTCACCAAAAGTCCCTGGTTCGTCAGGAATAGCGTAATAAACACGGGCTCGATAATTCCTCCACTCCGAAAACATATAATAGATTTAGCCAAAAAAATTTACTCCAAATTAGAATCGAACTCGAATCCCTCTATATCCAACCTCGGCCGCTGGACCCCCAGCACCGACCCCCTCCGTCTCCGCCCAAACTCCATCTTATACCCTCCATTACCTTAGTGAGCGGGCTTAAATATATATCAGCAAGCGCCACTAGCACATTAAACACAATTCACAATTATTTGAAATAAAAATAAATAAAAGCCCTACAGTAGCAATAGGCAACCCGCTCACTGGGTAGAGAAGATTATTTCCAGATTTATGCACCTATAACCACAGTTGAGACAGGAAGAGGGAGGAATGTTCCCTGGCACTATACACAAAATTTTTACAATGCGATATATACCATACCTATGGTGGGCAAAATAAGGTTAAGAACCTTCTAAACCTTATTTTGCCCACCGCCTACTTTGAGATTTTTTTTTCTAGAGCCTCCCCCAATTTTTTTACTTATCATTTAATAAGATAAACATGCAGTGACTCTTTTATAACACCCGATGTGGAAATAAAGTGCGGACGCCGCGCGGGGACAAGGGCGACGCGTGTATGCTCACTCGCTGACTCCTGAATGCCCCGAACACACTAAGAAAGTTAGAAAAATCATCGATAATACTGTCAATTCTTGCAAGATTGCAAGGATCGCATTATTTAACAAAATCTTAAGTGCTACAAACTTATCTTTTATTGATAGGCTTTTATTAACTTCATCTACATTTATATGAGACATTTCACGCGAAATCGGAAGTTTTAAAATGTTTTAATTCAAATAAAAAAAAAAAAAAATCGTACAATTTAATTTACATCTCAATGTAATGGAATCTTTCAGTTCTATTTTCACTCATTTCCCGAACTACCGATATATGTGAATTTTCACACACGTAATAAAAATCATTAAAATTTATACGAGTATAATAATAAAAAATAAACAATAAAGTTTACTTTGCTTTATTAGTAAGTGATTAGCGTGTTTTTTTGTGTTTTTAGAGTATATTTTTTTTACCTGCCCAAGCCCTCTCGGTGCCATCTCAACGCCTCCCAATTTTCTCTGGGTTTTCTACTACCCCCCTGAAAGTCTCAAACGCCCACAAGGGGGCGTTATCCTCCACGTTGAGAACCTATGTTCTAAACTAACTAATTCATCACGTCGTAGGAAGAGAAGATGGATCGCCAAACAACTCAGTCTTGGCACACATTCCTTACTTCATTCACATACATGCATACATAACCTTCTGTTATTCAGACATGGAACGAATCGAGTATTTGGTTCACTTGATCTTGCCATGTATTCCTCGGGCACCCCCGACATCTTCTACCATTCACATTCGCGTCATATATCCTTCTTATACCCCTTTCTTTGTTTATCCGCTCTACATATCTAAACTATGTGAGCACCCTTTTTTAAATCTTACTCATCAGCCTAGCATTCTTCACGAATCTTATCATTTTTCATTAGTTACACGCATACGCTTCAGGGATCACATATTTTCACCAATCAGTCTACTTTCACACTTCCTCTTCCAGTTCTATGCTTCACTTTTTAATAATTATTTTTTCATAATAAGCCTTTATTAGATATTTTAGTTTTTGTGTGATTTCAAAACTAAATTTTGAAATAAGCTACAATATATACCTACAACCTAAGCCACGCAGGTCAGTTCTCAGGTAGGCTTAATATGTATTCTCGTAGATTGCTAATTTTGTTTTAAATGTAATTTCTCTTGGCGATGTTTGAAATACTCTTCAAATACGTTCTTTGCGTTTGTTTTGTGAGATCAAATGCAAAATATAATATAATTACTGCTGTCAAAAATATGAAACCAAACATTTGCAAGAAATGCGAAAGCAATTGTATTCTTCACTATTAACCCTTATGATCTTATGAAAATAGTATTGATTCACCCCACTCGGAAATATATGATGGTATGGGACATGATATTACAAGATTCGATTTTGTATATTTTTATCTGCAGCGACAAGTGCCTAGTCCTGATAAAAAAGCTTTATAAAAAATTCAACGAAAGAGATGTAGGAAATACTGATTTTGATTAAATTTTTCAGATTGAATCGAACGGAACTTTTTTGTTCTTGAAGTAGACTTAACATAGATAGATGAGAAACTATATAATATCAGAAAAGTAATATAAAATAGAAGACCTCAATACCGCCGTGGTACACGCAGGAGGCTCTGCGAAAAAAAAATCTCTCAGGGCATGTGTCACATTTGGGATGCTGGGTCTTTTTAAGGAAATGAAAGAGAGGAAGTTTTGAAAAGAGAAATGAGAAAGGTGTGAGGGATGGGTGGGTTAGTGTATGCAGGAGTAAAGGATGTATGAATTCCCCTCACTACGGTCGAGACAGTCCGGCTGGACATCTCCAAAGGATCTCTTTCAACTGGCCTCTACCAATCCGGCTCGCTACGCAGCTGGTGGGCAGACGCATCCGCCGCCAAAACCTGGACAAACCCCACCCCCATAAACCTGGGAACCACTGCTAAGTCACCAAACGTAGAGAACTACTTGGGGTGACATATGGCAGATGTGTTAGTCGTTAAATGGGCTCGCCCTAGAATGCTATCTATTTGAGGCTTTGAGATGATAATTGATAGTTTTTACTAGACAAAAGTGTTTCTACAGTTTGTTATGGAAACGAAAATAAATATTATTTTAATATTTTTTTATTTATTAAAATAAATATTATTTTAATATTTTTTTATTTATTAAAATAAATATTATTTTAAATTTTTTTTATTTATTTTAATAAATATTATTTTAATACTTATTATTTATTTGAATATTTATTTATTAACTTTAATGTTATTTTAATAAACATTATTTTATTATTTTTAGTATTATTTTCTACAATGATTGAAAATAAGTACATCAATTATGTTTTTGTAATCATTCGGATTTAGATATTCATTTAACGATAATTTTTATTTATTTTAAAAGAAATATATATATATATAAAACATCACTTTCTTAACTTTCTTGACTACATACATATATTTTTTTATTAATATAACATATTATATATGATATTACTACAATATTCTTATCTTACATAATATTATTCCTGTCTTACATATTATTCTTATAGCATATTATACTAAGCATGATTATTTTGAGATTCAGAATTATTTTTTAAAAATATTTTTATTCGATTCACTGTTTTCAGCATACCTTTATTGTTGTGTTAATTTAAATAAAATAAAAAAAAATCACCAGACATCAAAATGTTATTATCATTTTTACTCCAAACAAGATCAGGAATCACTGGTTATTCAGGTACTTCACGTAACACCTTGTATATTCACTCTCAGCGCCCATGCTTCTTTTATCACTTTCAGTCTTAATCGTATTCGCGTACAATCTATTATGTTGTCTTGTGATGTTTCTATAAATAATGTTGTGTTCGTGTATATAGGTGTATAAGTAAATATAAGGTAGTAAAAACCACCGAAAATATGCAAAAGGTACTACCTATAGAAGTGTGGTGTAGGCATGTCTGTGTGCCTTCAGTAAGGAACATATTATCTTACTCTGGGTGAAATTAAATCAATATTTGAAAATGTCGAGATTCTTTCTACAACAGAAGATATTAAATTTCAATGGCCTTTCTGAGACCTAATAATTGAAAAAAAAAATGTAATTGGCAACAACCGTTTTCTTTCTTCTAAGAATTTCACACTTCATCCATCACTACACAAACAACATATTTCGCTTATAACGATAATAGTAGGAGTTTTTCATATATTGTCAGGTGTTTTGTAACTCAGGAATTTTTGAATATTAAAAAAGAAAGAAATAAGAGAGCTGTTCTGTGGGAAAGAAAGGAGCCAAGTAAATATATATATTTAAAATTTATTGTAAATCAAATTTACTAATGTAATTATTAAGTTCTGCAGGTATTTTTAATACTTATTATTGTGACATTATTATTGATTTAAATTTTACAACCAATAATAACATAGGAACTAGTCTAAAAAACTCAAAAAGTAAATATTCTAAACTTAATAACAGAGGCATACACGAATTACAACGTGACCACGCCGACTGCAACGCTACCTATATCGGGCAGACGGGAAGGGCTTTCTCAACTAGATTCAAAGAACATACACGATGCTATAAAAATAAAAGTACTGTTCCAAAATTCGACGAACATCTCTTAGTGAATAATCACGTCCCACTTGACAACAACGAGCATAAACCCTTACATATAGAAAGAAAGGGTATTAGATTAAATTTAGTTGAACAATTAGAAATAATTAAACCAACAAATGATCCTGATATAATATTAATTAATAAAGTAAGGAAAATTATTTATTCACCACTTCTCAGTATGTTTACATTATAAAAACAATATAACACATTTAAATAAATCAATTAAGAAAACCTTGTCATTTAAATACGTGGAAAACAAATCATAAATGTAAAAACCTCACAGAATACAGAATTTTAATTATTTTCTAACTAAATCGGTTTTACCGATAATAAATCATTATTTTAAAACACCCGTCCAAATTAGAATTGGGTGGGAGTAAATAAAATCATATAAATAAGTCGTCACAATGTGGATTAACCGCACTTTGAAAATGGCCTTGAACGCCGAAACGGCTGTCACTATAGTAAAAAATAAAATTCCTCGCAGAACTTAATAATAACAATATTAATTTTGATTTACAATAAAAACAAAAAAAATTGTAAAGTTTTTCAGTTGTCAACTCATTATTTTTAAAAAAAGAAAAATATGTTCCTCAAAAAAATACCAAAAAAAATCATTAGTTCTACAAATTAAACACAAAACAATTAATAAGTAAATACTTTTTTTGACTTTTATATAATATGTACCTTATGCATAATTATATCCTCAAGCGTTATGTTAAAAAAATACGAAATACAAGCATTGATTCAAACTTCATAAAACATAATCTTTTTGCGAGGTTCTAGCAGAAATTTTGAGTATGCTACTTTTCTTTAGAAAACGCCGCTTACTTCACTGAACCGCCCCAAGCGTGCGAGCTTCCGCGGAGGACTAAACGTATCGGGACCCCGAGTTTCTAAATTACTTACAAATCGAATAAATCTAAAAATCACTGAATATATTTAAATTTGATTTTCCGACGAGTGGAAAAATTGCCACCATGATTCGTGCTCCTTTGGAAACTGCCAATTTATGCATACGAAGATTCGTTTGATACCGGTATTTTTTTTTTAATATTTCGACTTTACGGCAATTGCGACGAAGGCTAATGATTTGAAAATTATGTTGGATTGTTATAGGTTTGTATTAAATGTTTGGCAAACAGAATCATTGTTTTAGAGACCCGGTAGATACCGTGTTACAAAATTCAAATAAAAATACAAATTGATTATGAGATTCATAAAATGATACGTAAAATTTTTATTTATTCCAGAATTTTTATGTAAATTTTATGATCAGATTGCAATTCTATGAAGTACCTAGTAAAAACAAAGCTTTATTATAACCTCTTTAAAATGTTACTCTGTGCCCTCTGGTTGGAAAAAAAGCGGTCATTTATCCTATACATAAGAAAGGTGACCTCTTCAACTCGGCCAACTACCGCTCCACAGCGATCACATCAGTTCTGTCCAAGGTGATGGAACATGTGATATCAGGAGAAGATCAAAATTATTAACGATCGTCAATACGGATTACGGCAGAACCGCTCATGCGGTGATCTTCTCGCGTATGTGACGCATGTTTGGGGGCGGTGTCTGGAACGTCATGGAGATACTCAAACGGTCTCACTGGAGATTTCCAAGGCTTTTGACCGAGTTTGGCAGCGAGGACTTCAACAAACTAACAAGGAACTAACTCCCTCGAAAGGAACTTCCTCATAGCATCTTCCATTAAAATACCGGTAGAACAAGGACAGCAGTCCCACCTGACGTCTGTGCTCTAAAGATCTCAATCCGTTTGTTAAGATAGATGAATCTATAAAACGGACTGCCCCTTTCTGCACAGAGCCAATGGTTTTTTCAGATATTTTGGGGCTTCCTACCAGAGATGGCTGCCAAATTCTAGAGTAGGGCATACTTGCGATTTGTACAAGGTCAGGAGTTGTATACAATTAAAATATCTGCGGGTTCTGTACAGTACGCCCAACTTCTGAGAGGCAAACTTTACTCTGGTTTCGATAGAGCCCCCATACTTGAGCAGGTTACTTAAGGTTACACAAAGCATATCAGTGGAGGGCTTGTTGGGAGATTACTTTGATGACCTTCCACTAAATCAAGAAATGATTCTATCGTTATTTTTGGAAACAAGTTTTAATGCGCCCAACAAACCTAGAACTAAAAACTGTAGCTAAACTTAATTTAAAATTCCTAAACCGGTATTCACATATTAAATTATTTACAAACTTAGCGGATTTGAAAAGCTTCGGACTTAGAGTAACTTTTTTTTTATATGAATACCCCACAAGAGTCCCAAGTGCTCATAACCGTCTGGAGCCAGTAAGACTATGGCATCATCAATTAGGGAATGTTGTGAGGCTGAAGGTATTGGGGAGGAAGGTGGGGAAATACCTGGCTATTCAGATCTGGTCACCAAACTCGGCTAAAAGCCATTTCAAGCAACGTTTCAATTCTGATTGGTGGTCTTTCACCAGGGTGATATATTAACAGCACAAATTCATTAAATACATTTTACTTGCGCACGCCGGGATTTGAGCCCGCGATCTTCGGATTCGTAGTCGATAGCCTCACCCCTCGACCGTGGAGGCCGTCAAAGTTGGCTGAGTGTTTAAAAAAAAATTTATTGAATATTTCCTAATTTGTCTCTGTTCTCTTGTCCATTGGGTAGGTCAATAATTAATTTAATATATTTTCATATGAAGCGGTAACTTGGTGATGTGACATTATAATTTTAAAAATAAAACAATAACTTTGTTTACATCACTTTTATTTATACTTTAGCTGACCGGGTTTCGCTACTACCGTAGCTTCGTCAGGGCAGTATAATACTTAACTATGAACTCATAGTTTAGTACGTAGTAGCGAAACCCGGTTGGCTAAAGTATAAATAAAAGTGATGTAAACAAAGTTATTGTTTTATTTTTTAGATTAATTTAATGCCCATCCCTAACGGCAAATACAGACATTGAACGCTAGTGTAAAAATGACATTATATATTTTAGATATTGACGGGCAATCCCAGCAATTAAAAATAGGTTCAATATTGTGTTATCATTGTTTGAAGAGAAGTTTTACTCTGAATTCTGTCGAGAATTTTATCACTCAGCGGTGTTGTTGTCTGTACCGCTGTTTGGAATTGTTTTTCAGGCTTTATTCATTGGCATTTTTTTCATCTTCTCTTTATTGCAAAGAAAAATAATACTTTAAAACGTATAATTAAAGAGTGGTGATAAAATTGTATTGCATATTATCTTATCTGTCCATGCTTTTACTCTATTTCTGATTTCTGCCAAAAAAAAACTTTTTTTGCAATTTTTTCTTAATGTATAGTCTACATTCAGTTCAGCTTTGTCTCTATAATAACTATTAGATATTTAATGTCATCCACTCTTTTTATGATTTATTAATTAATACAAACCTTTGAGTGTGGGAATTTTATATCTCATCCTATTATCACTTAGTTTAATCTATTTTGTCTCAGTATCTAAAAAAATATATTTACCTTGATGATTGCTCTCATATTATTCTTCTGCAACGAAAATCAGTGCATTATCTGCCTTTTCTAATGCTCATATATTATTGTATATTCATGTTTATTTTTTTCAGGTGCTGAATAAGTTGTCCAAAATAAGTTTTATAACTTATGGAATTACTATGAAGCAAGATTTAAAACAATACAAAATTTAAAATGTATGATTTTTCTCCTTGAATATTTGAACACATATTATTATTTATTACAAATTTAAAAAGTTGTTTACATGTTGTAGAAAAAATAAATACATATGGGTATTTTCACTTGTGTATTTCAGTATCATATAAACATCTGTATCAGTTTTGACCTTTTTTTCACAAAATGGTGGCATGTTTGACATTTTTTCCAATTTTTCTTCTTTTTTTGACTAAACTTTTAACCAATATTAAAGTTATACAAATAAACATTCTGCTATCAGCATTAAAAAGCGTTTACTTAAATTACATACCAAATCTGAGCTCAATCGGCCAATTGGTAATTGAATCGTGGTTGATAATTTGTAAAATAGAAAGAAAACTGTGTTTAAAGTGTTTTTACCACTTCTTGAGGTTTAAGTTATATTATTGACACTTACCGGTTAATCAGCCAACCCAGGGCCATAAACAGCCTCTTTCTCGTAAAATTTATTATGGTCAGAAAGGGTTTTTCTCTTTCAGTTCTTGCCTCTTGTTCGTTGTTATGTGTTTCCTTCTTAACACTTCTCAGTGGGAGTATACACCTGTCTCTTGGCTGCGTTCCAAATAATACTTATTAATTTTGTAACTCATTTTTCGAACATCACTATTATATTTGAACTGGCACGCTTACGAAAGTCCACATAAAAATAAAATCCAAAGTATTAAAATTTCTAGACAACGATATCGCCTTCAATCAACACGCCGCAATTGGCCATACCATAGTCCCACTAGCCTCGCGCAGTTAGGACATATATTTGAATATTAATTGTTTTCGTGTTTAATTCGTAGAAGTCCACTTAATTTTTAAAAAAATTAACGTAAATCAAATTTAATAATGTTATTATTAAGTTCTGCAAGTATTTTTAGTTTTTATTATTGTGACAGCTGTTTCGACGTTTACGGCAATTTTCAAACTGCGGATAATCCACATTGTGACGATTTATTTGTATGATTTTATTCACTCCCACCCTATTCTAATTTGGACGGGAGTTTAAAGATAATGTTTTATTACCGGTAAAACCGATTTAGTTAGAAAATAATTAAAATTCTCTATTCTGTGAGGGTTTTACATGTGGATGTGTTTCCTCGTATTTAAGTGATAATGTTTTCTTAATTGATTTATTAAAATGTGTTATATTATTTTGATAATATATTATATTATATTATATTAGAATCATTCGTTCGTTTATTAATTTATAATTGTTGACGTAAATTTAATCTAAGACACTTTCTATATGTCCATATAGAATATATACATATAGAAAGCTTAATAATGACATTATAATGTGTTTAGTATTCACACAATGTAGATAAAAGAATTTACTGAGATAATCAGTGAAAAAATTAGAATTTTATGTGCATCGGATAATGCTTTAAAAGTACCTCGGTAACAGTTTTCCACTAATGCTGGCGTTATTTATTTAACCCCAGGATAAAAATAATCTCGTATGAGTCACGTAGATAATCAAGAGGGTGGTTTCGATTTGGCCCCATACATAAAATGGTTTTATGTCTTCGGCTTAACGACACTCTTTTCACATGCAATTCTATTTGGTCTGGGGTGAATTCCTGCCGTTGTTGAGTAGCAAACATCGAATGGTTCGGTGCAGCTGTAAGAGGGTTAGTGGGATTTGCATCGTGGGATGATTTTGGGAATTAGTGACTTGAAAAAAATCTTATTTGACAAGCCCTGCTAACTATTTTCTGGAGGGAGACAAATGATTATTAGGAATCACGGTTAATTTATCGAGGCAACTGGCGTTTTAAAATTTCGTTTTTGTAATGTATTTTTTTAAGGTGGTAAACGATGGCATCAAGCTAAAGTATTGCAGCTCCACTTTTTGGCAACAATGATTTTTTTTACATTAATTCCACACAAGAGTTCATGGGGAAAATAATTTTGAAAATGATACTGTATGGAGTGGTGACGTGCAGTCCATAAAGACTGAATAGCTGTACTTACCCTGAATTTAAAAAATATATATTTTCCATGAATTTGGCAAGAAATACGGTCATTTATTTAGTTGGCCTCAGAATCAGCAGAAGATGGTAATAAATTGGTCATATTCATATATTCAATCCACAATTCATACCCGAATGTGAAAAACTATCACACAGCCTACCTTTGGCTATCGAGCAATGCGCGCTACTCGTGTGGAGGGTCGTTTAAGGAAATAAAGGAGAAGAAATTCTGCGAAGGTAAAAGATATGAGGGATGGGTTGGAATCTGGGAATCAGTGTGAACAGGAGTGATGGACTTATTAATTCACCCCTTCCCACTGCGGTGCAAGGCGATGGGTCGATAGAGTCCGTCTGGAGGGATCAAGGGGTCTCCTTAAATCGGCCTTTCCGAAGACAAACCTCACCCCATAAACCAGGGCATCCCTGAAGAGACACCAAATGACCTATGGCAGAGGTGTTGTTATAAAATTAACGGTTCCCGGGGTGTCGGGATCCATACCCGCCTACCAAATGGTGTCAATTGTTGTAAACTGGATTCTACTAAACATATCTCTGTATGGATTTAAAAATATATATACATATATTTATAATTTTTTTGTTATATACATTTATTATATAAACGTAAAGCTTAGCAAACGACATTTTACATATTAGGCTACTTTCTGACGGTCCGGTAAGGAATCGACATAAGTCTCATGAGTGATGCCGACCGCTCGCCATGCTATATACTTCTATTGGCGCGAATTCACGACGCGGGGGGGAAGCGGTAGCGATGAAAATTATTTCTAGTATACAGCAAGCGGTACGAGATTTCAGTAGTTTCTCAATATTATGGCGTCACCGCCTAGATCACTTAAGGAACTTTTAACAATTTTTTTTATTAATAACATTTATTTCATATTGAAAATCGCTTCTAAAATATTTTTACGAATTTATTCATTAGGCACATCAATAGTACTATAAAAGAAATGTGAATAAATGTGAAATTTCAGAATCTCATCGTCTCTTGACTCACTCGACGGTATGCGAAATGCGGGACGCTAAAACAGAAATTTGCAATACCGAAATTCATGGCTACAGACATCCTGATTGTTGCCTCGGTTTATGTCGATTTCTTACCGGACCATCTGAGAGCATCCCAAAATACAAAATAATAATAATAAAACAACAATGATATAACTTTAAAACAACAATGACTTGGTGTAACATGACATAAAATTTACGCTCCTAATAAATAAATAAATTATATTGTTATATATATACAATTAGTTTGCAAAAATAGCTGCATTATTACATAAATATATTTGATACCAATTCCCATCGTGACGTCACACGTACCTGTATCTCTCACCGCCCGCTCCTCACCCCAACCTCTGTAATGCTGATGTACTGATGACAATGCGGCAGGTCGTGTTTATTATTTATGCAGGGGATGAACCGCCAAACCGCTGAATTCGAGATTTCATTACCTCTTCAAAACCAGTTGGCAAACTCAATCTGGACATAATTTGTTGAAGTTGGAAGCGTGATTGTGCATACTTGATTCGGAATGGTTGATCGTTACCTTTGTTCAATATTTGCGTATACTAGTTAAATAAAGAGATTTTTTTTCATAATTGAATGGATGGACTTCTTTTCTTTTATATCACTTTAGAAGAGAAAAACTGATGACCTATGGCAGAGGTGTTGTTATAAAATTAACGGTTCCCGGGGTGTCGGGATCCATACCCGCCTACCAAATGGTGTCGATTGTTGTAAACTGGATTCTACTAAACATATCTCTTTATGGATTTAAAAATATATATATACATATATTTATAATTTTTTTTTTACATACATTTATTATTTATACAAACTGATGTAAGTGTCTTGTGGGCGTGTCTATGTATCTAAAGTAAGGTAATTTTTTATTACTTTGGGTTAAAATTAATCAAACAATTTGAACTACTGAATTTCTTTATTGGACAGATTATCAATTTCATAAGCCTGTATGAAGCCCGGGAGTCGATAAGTCTTATGTGAATTTTTTGGCGAGATAAGTTTTATCTCAAAATCGGTACAGACCACATTTCCAGAGTTGTTATATTCGGTATTCAATTCCGATGTATGTTAATTTTTCAAATCTGTGTTCAGGATATTTGTGAGTTAACCTACCTTTATAGTTTTGGATTTTTTTTTGTATTCTAACAAAACCTATAAACAAATAATCTACCGTTAAAAAAATCACTTAAGTACTAGATTAAAAGAGAAAAATATATTGTCGCTAGAACGATACTTACTGCTACACGTTTCAGCCATTCTAGTTCCATGCAGTTGTGGGTAATGCGCGCCATCTCACTCGCTCGCTTTATTACCAAAGTTACGTGAGGGGTAAGGTAATCGGCCGGTGGACTGCCAGCATGCAGCAAATGTTCTTACACGTGGTAAATCAGTAGATTCCCAGCCGCAGGGCGAGGGCTACGTTCGTTGATGGATGGGGAAGTTTTTATAAAATTAACTATATAGTGATAAATTTTCAAGACATATTAAGAATTTACAATAAAATAAATGTTAACAATGACATTATAATGTTATATTGCACGGGGTAACTGAGTCGCGCCTCATGGCAATACAAATTATGTATTGAATCTTGGAATGCCGAAGATTAAGTACCAAAAAAACAAAAATGAAGTAATTATGGTCATAATCATGTCATTGCAGCTTGCGTAAAGATTTGCGATAAGTGCAAATAATACAAATCAATAATTTTCTCCATTTTTAGGATTACCAAAGTAATCGAATAATATACCTTATTTCCAAAGTAGCCTACAGGTATCTTTCAATAATCTCATCACAACTAAATATGATAAAATCGCATTCAAACAACAATATTAGTATTGATATAATAACACACATATGAAACTTATTTCTACTTTTATTTTATTTCTCCGTGACCGGTTTCAGCTTGTTAAAGCCATCTTCAGACTGGTTAAAGTTAATCTTAAACTACGGTTTAAATACACAACATGTGGGGGAGGAAGGGTGGGGAGAGACTACAAGGGATTTATTCTATTACATGGGTTTTGTTTATATTTGTCATTAAGGACAAATATAAAGAAAACCTTAATGACAAATATAAAGAAAACCTTAATGACAAATATAAAGAAAATAATAATAATAATAATAATTAAATAATAATAATAATAATAATAATTCAATAATAATAATAATGATAATGAAATAATAATAATATTTAAATAATAATAATTATTATTATTAAATAATAATAATAATAATAATTAAATAATAATAATAATTATTAAATAATAATAATAATAACAATAATAATTAAATAATAATAATAATAATAATAATAATAATAATAATAATAATAATAATAATAATAATAATAATAATTAAATAATAATAATAAGTAAATAGTTATCAGTAAATAGTAATACTCGTACGCATATAATAATACACATACAATCTTAAGTAAATATTAGTAAGTAAATAATAATAAGTACATTAGTGACAATATATTTTATTCTGCACAAATAATAATAAGGTGATTGACATAATCCTCACAAATTACGTCAATCACCCCACAACTGGGAATAAAATATACTATTTAATACTAGTGAATACAACACACAACTGTATTATGTGAAAACAAATACGATGTAGCTTACAACAAAAGGGTAGGACTTCATCAGAATCTTGCAGCTTTTTTATAACTTCCCGGCATACAGAAAATTACGAGATTCTTTATTTTCTCCTCACTCCGTAATGTCTGTCAATTAATATTCAATTTTTTTTATGATAAGATTAGGATTCTTAGAGATACCGTTCTCATCGTTACAGGGTTGCTCTTGAAAATTGAAAGCTCAAACAATCTATAAATAAATGAGCCCTTTGAGATTTCCATGCTAGAGTGGAATATTTATCAGCTTACCCGAGGAATTTAAGTTAAGGTATTGTGCTCTTAGATCAAATGAAAAAAAAAGATTTTTACATTAATCAAACACATTGTGGATGACATGATGAATTAAATGAAAAGATACTTTGTGAATATCCTGTTATTTAATTAGTGTATTTTAGGTCCTGAAGATGATTCAGTCGAATCGAAACTAGTCGATGTATTTATACAAATATAGAAGTGGATTCAAACTTCAATCTTTTCATTTAATCCATAAAATATTATTTGCAAAGTAACATTTAATTTTTTCTATTTAACAGAAGAAAAATATTTTAATTTTGAAATAAGATAATATCTATGTAAAACCGTAACGTCTATGAATAGCATGGAACCGACTTATTTGAGAGTTAAGTTCATATTTCAAATATTTTGTACTGTATTTACAAGAAATCTCAAAAGTACGAAATTTTTAACATCTTTTCCATGAAGAGGAAAGCCGTGCACATGAAGCAGCAAAAGCTTTAAGATTGAAGATAGTTAGACTTACCTTGAAATTTAACCATTAAAATAATGTTAGACTTTTTAGCCTACCCTGCCAGAGCTTTTGCTGCTTCATATACACAGTTTTCCGCTTCATGAAAAAGACAATAAAAAAATTAAAAAAAAGACCTTTTTATTTTTTTTTATGTGAATTACGCACAAGAGTTCCGACAGTTGTGAGGAAGAAGGAGTAGGGAGGAGAAGGAGATGCGGAAGAGAAAATTTTGGAAGTACATAGATATTCAGATCTGATCACACCAAACACAGCTAAATCAATTTGAAGTAACGTTACGATTCTGAGTGCTGGTCTTCCACCAAGGCGATACTGAGAGTAGGTATCTACCACCCTAGATACGTATTTTAGATACAATAGAAGTACCTACCTAATGTAACTTTATGTTTGTCGTAACATGATTTTTTCCAGCTCACAATATTACGAGACATTTAAAACCAATTTTTAATAAAGTAACATATAATCTATGCCCGTCAAAATCTCTATATATAAAAATGAATGATTGTCTGTCTGTCTGTCTGTCTGTGTTCGATTTTCTCAAAAATTACTCTACCGTTTTCTCTGAAAATAGCACAGTTTGTTCTTATTAGTGCCGGAAAGATTTAGAAAGTAGTTTGAATGAAATCCAATATGTAAAACTTTTGCTAAAACGTTTTAAAATTAGTATCGAAAACATTGAACCCGCCATGTTGTTTTAAGGTTAGCCCATAGATATACCACTCTTTTCAGACATAGATAACATATTCAAAAGAAGTCTTGTGTTGGTAGAATATTTAAAAAATTGAGAACACAAGTAGCACACGATGTTTTTTTTGTTTTTATGTTTAGAGATCGTAGATCGCTGTCGAATCAATTATGAATCCCAAACGGCAAGCAAGAATTTCGCTGTAAATAGCACAGTTTGATTTCATTAGCGCTGGGAAGGTTAAAAAGGTGTTAGTATTATTCCTAAAAAAATCCCGAGCAAGGCCGGGTAGACATCAGCTAGTATCAAATAAATTTAACTCTTAATACGTTCAAAATAATTGCGAATTTTCTGTAAAGCGCCTGTCCTAGGCTGGAGTACCGGAATGCTGATTTAACCACAGCACTTGGCAAGGGTTTCCGGTGCTTTGAGGCACTCGACCACAACCAGTATCTAAAATAAAATCGTTTGTCAACTCATGCACATGTTATGTTTTTATTACCTGTGCACAGTTTTAGCGTTTTTACGGTGGTTGCGAGTTTTTGCACAAACGACAGGTAATTTATGGAACAGTAAAAAAGCGAATAGTCAGCCCACCGCGCTGCCGTAACAATTCAGTTAAAATGAAGAAAAAAAACACACATTGTATTCGTGATTTTTTTCGGTGTTTTTCAAATAAATGCATTTTAACTCGGATGCATTTTATGATCCATTTTTGACGTGGTTGAATATTTTTTCATTATTTAGAATATTATGTTAAAAAAGTGTCGATGGCGATGAAATTAGTTTTACGTAGGTATGTCCTTTTACAGAAGTACCCACTTAAAAATAACGATTTTATCATGTACTTAAGTAACAGTTTGTTAGAATATTAAAATATAAAATATTAATTAAGATAAAACAATCCCGGGTTAAGAATTACTTACAATATTTACAATATATTGTATAAATCTCCTACTACCTTCACAGTAAGCGAAAGATATTGTGTCGTAATGGAGGACTTAGTGAGACCCAAACGCGATGCCAACTCAGCAACTGACCGATCAAAATATATAACACCTTTATTGCTAGTTAGTTGTGATTTCCGGGCTTCTACGAATATTTAATTCACAAATTACACAATTGAAAAGTAAAACAGAAGTCTTGGTAATAGGTATCTAAGTATATAAAAAAATAACATTTCACAACTCATAATGTACAAATTTCATCACTTTCTCTGTTTGGAATTTCTAGGTCGGCGTAGCTAGTTTCGGCTTGTATTTTTATTCCCATTATGAGCTATGCATATCATTTATCCATATCATTCAAATTATCATCAAAGCCGGGCAGTTTAGCTAGTAATTATTTTTTTTTTAATCGTTGTTGAAAAAACCAGGAGCTTTATCTTGTGGTAAGTCCCTCGGAAATAACTTCCCACTTTTAAATATTGCAAATAAATAAGGTAAGGAATCCCCTCTGAAGAACGTTGAAATGCTCCCTTGAAACCCCTGTTGCATTCACAGAAGCATGATAATATCATTTCCACGCATGAGGGTGCGGGGTTAAGCCAAGGGGGTTTAAATCTGCCCACCCCTTCCTTGCAACCCAAATAAGTATGTACATTTGCATTGAAGTTGATATATTCAATGACTGAAACTGTTTTAGGAAATCCCATGGGTTCACAATGATCATCATTCAACAATTTATTTGTTTTTCTTTTACCGTGGAGTGATTACATAATAATTATAATGCGAAATAACTCCTGTGTTTATAGTGAAGTTTAGTTTGAAGACTTTGGTCTAAATTAACGTGAATAGCAAGATTTTTAGATTAATTGCTGTAATACATTTACATTTGTTTGATAGATTTTTGATTTTATCGTGATATTGGGATGACGGATTAATATTCAATATAATTAAATTTACACAATTAGATAATCTAGCACGCTCTTACATACGTAATTTGGTGTCATGAAATATGTCAGTCACTAGTTTGTTGCAATTACTAAATATGAAATTTTTTTGGCAAATTAACTTTAATTTTTTTTTTTTTACATGAATACCTCAAAAGAGTCACAATTGCTCTCAACCGACTGGATCCAGTGTTACTATGGCATCCCCAATTGGGAAATGTTGTGAGGCTGGAGGTATTGGGAAGGGGAAGGAGAAGGGGTAGAGGAAGGTGGATAAATACCTTGCTATTCAAATCTGGTCACCAAACACGGTTAAAGCCATTTCAAATAACGTTTCAATTTTGAATGGTGGTCTTTAACCAGGGCGATACTGAGAGTATCTTCCACTCTGTAATGCAGGATATGGATGAATTTATTTTAATTAATGTACAAATTACTACCTTAGTAAATATGCAATTATCAATTACATCTATTTTTTTAATTTTTTTTTTATATGAATACCGCACAAGAGTCCCAACTGCTCCCAACCATCTGGAGCCAGTGAGACTATGGCATTCCTAATTGGGGAGTGTTGTGAGGCTGAAGATATTGGGGAGGGGAAGGAGAAGAGGAGAGGAAGGTGGGGTATACCTGGCTATTCAGATCTGGTCACCAAACACGGTTAAAGCCATTTCAAATAACGTTTCAATTTTGAATGGTGGTCTTTAACCAGGGCGATACTGAGAGTATCTTCCACTCTGTAATGCAGGATATGGATGAATTTATTTTAATTAATGTACAAATTACTACCTTAGTAAATATGCAATTATCAATTACATCTATTTTTTAAATTTTTTTTTTATATGAATACCGCACAAGAGTCCCAACTGCTCCCAACCATCTGGAGCCAGTGAGACTATGGCATTCCTAATTGGGGAGTGTTGTGAGGCTGAAGATATTGGGGAGGGGAAGGAGAAGAGGAGAGGAAGGTGGGGTATACCTGGCTATTCAGATCTGGTCACCAAACACGGTTAAAGCCATTTCAAATAACGTTTCAATTTTGAATGGTGGTCTTTAACCAGGGCGATACTGAGAGTATCTTCCACTCTGTAATGCAGGATATGGATGAATTTATTTTAATTAATGTACAAATTACTACCTTAGTAAATATGCAATTATCAATAACATCTATTTTTTTAATTTTTTTTATATGAATACCGCACAAGAGTCCCAACTGCTCCCAACCATCTGGAGCCAGTGAGACTATGGCATTCCTAATTGGGGATGTTGTGAGGCTGAAGATATTGGGGAGGGGAAGAAGAAGGGGAGAGGAAGGTGGGGTATACCTGGCTATTCAGATCTGGTCACCAAACACGGCTAAAAGCCATTTCAAGCAACGTTTGAATTCTGAATTGTGGTCTTTCACCAGGGCGATACTGAGAATATTTTCCAGTCTGGAACGTACACAAATATACTATATATAATTTTTAAACAAATTAATTGTGAAACAACACAAATTAATTAAATAAAATTTACTTGCGCACGCCGGGATTTGAACCCGCGACCTTCGGATTCGTAGTCGAGAGCCTTACCCCTCCACCATGGAGGCCGTAATATATATAAATCAATGTAAGTTTGTTTGTTTGTCCTCGATGTTCTCGAAAATTACTGTACCTGTTTCGCTGAAAATAGCACAGTTTTGTTTTTATTATTGCTGGAAAGGTATAGAAAGTAGTTCGAATGAAATCCAATGTGTAAAACTGTTGCTACAACGTTTTAAAATTAGTACGAAAAACATTGAACCCGTCAAGTTTCATCTAGGTTAACCCATAGATATAACACTCTGGTTAGCCACAGGTTGCATATTCAAAAGAAGAAGTTTTTTTGGGTAGAATATTTTCAAAATAGAAAAAAAACAGTAGATACCCACTTAAGAACAATATGATTTGGATATATTTAAAAAAAAGAATCGTTTAGAATCAAATAAAATATTCAAATATAAGTTTCTTTATTTGGAGATAGTTACTTTCGCTGTCAAATCAATTATGGCACCCTAGTGACAAGTGAATAATCAGAATCAGAATCCCCCACATCGGGTGACATCTAAACAAATATGTTATTTTTTAATCATTGAAGTTAATATGTACAACTCTCAAAATGACTCGTTATCTTATTCTTTACTGTTATTTTCGGTTTTACGTTTCATTGTGAGAGTTGTCGATATTATTTTCCATCATTAAAAAATATATTACAATGAGGTTCGTAAGCTTCAGGAAGTTATCAGAAAAAAAACGTTATTTGTACAAATGATTTACGTATAGCTTTAAGATCTTTTCTAGTGCCTTTATGCCGATGTTTCTCAAAACCTCGATTTAAAAAAAATTGTCTTATTAAAACTGCTTTACAAAAGAATACTATACGAACTGCCTTTAAGCAGGCTCTAATAAAGCCCATTATTGTCGATGTAAAATCGTTGATAATAAGCAACTCCATTGCCCTAACCATTTTCCAACATGAACAACCACTTATCAAGAGCCTTCTATTATTTTATTCGAAGGGGTAGATGTCTAGTACCCATCTTAATAGAAATACTGAAGGCTAAATAGTACCTAACCTACCCCTCGGATTTATCCGCTTGTTTGAGCCTGAAAGGTATCTCGCTGGGAGGATTTTCGTTCTAGTGTCCTCGTCGAGGGGCAAAACCTTTGATAAATAAAAGACGCAACAGTGACCACGAATTGACGGCGTCTGTTCGTTGGAAATGCAGGGCCAACATATTTCATTAAGATATACGTTATACACATATACGTTCACTTTCTTAAATTAAAAAAAAAATCAAGTGGTATCTACATTATAAAGAGTGCTAAGTTAGTTAAGGTTAGGTGAGCCATAAAATATAACTTAAACATTTTGACCAAACAAAGCAAAAAGTTTGATTCTGGATACCTTTATACTTATTACTATGTCTTTTTCGATACACTTGCAATAAATCAGGATAGAAATAAGTCAGAAAAACGACCCTTAAGAGTCATTAAACTTATTACTACACATCGGACTATACGCACTGTCATATTTCAGCACATAGGAGTTTATCTTGTGACCCGTTATATTGCCATTTTAATTATTGGATCATTAACTCTTAAGTTAATGATCCAATTAATAATTATAACTTAAATAAGAGAATGCAAATAATCCGATGTCTCTTTTCACATAATTTGATTATTGCCACAAATAAATTCTTTACATCCTTATAATTGAATTTTGGGTTAAATCTTATTGTTTATTTAAAATTTTGCGATTATTAATTTTTTTTTTTTAATTTGATTTTTATATTTCTAATAATAATAATAATAATAATAATAAAAATAACTAGTTGGATGATTTGTATTGTTTTTGTGAAAAATCACCTCAAGGGCGCTGTAATGCTTAGATTTATACTATAGATATTATATTTTGTAATTATTTTTGAAAAATTACTCTACCCAATAATTTGCATATGACTGTTTGAATGCATGCAATACGCATGCGCTGTTCGAATAGTTGGATAATTGAAATGTCTTTTGTGGATTTATTCGATATCAAAACGTGACACTGTGTCCAC
>JAHDVE020006194.1:0-52520 GCA_022606495.2 Halesus radiatus
ATAGAAAATTCTTAGAAGTGTGATCTATACTAATTTGCAGGAAAACTGTCATCATTTTACATAAGATTTTGTTAATATTTTACATTTTCCATTCGACTGCTGGGCATCAAACAGGCCATTGAAAATGATAACATGTTCGAGGAAGTACTTCGATATTAGAAAATGTTTGCTAATTTTCACCCGAACTAAGATAAAACTTACCTTTATTCAAGCACATAAACACGTGCATTCTACAATCGGATTATCTCTTTCGTGTTTAAGTTAGCATGAATAAAATCATTGTCAGAATAATATCATCTTATGAGATGTTTCAGCAAAGTTATATGTAAGGTTTATTATATTAAGTTATATTAAGGCAATATTATTTTATATATGTAAAAATGAATGATTATCTGTGTGTCCTCGATTTTCTCAAAAATTACTTGACCGGTTTCGCTGAAAAAAGCACCGTTTATTCTTATTCGTGCTGGAAAGATTTAGAGAGTAGTTTGAATGAAATTCAATATGTAAAACTATGGCTATAACGTTTTAAAATTAATGTGAATAATATTGAACCCGTTATGTTGTATTGAGGCTAACCCATAGATATAGCACTTTATTTAGCCACAGATTACATATTCAAAAGAAAAAGATTTGGTTGGGTAGAATAGTTTCAAAATGTAAAACATACGTAGCTACCCACTTAAGAACTTTATTAATTAGATACATTATGAAAAAATAAATGTTTGGAATGAAATAAAATGTTCGAATGAATTTTCCTTTATTTAGAGATAAATAATCATCACAAGACATTACTTTCAATAACAAATCAAATATGTCACCCAAACGAAAAGCAAGAATTCACAACTTTATTTAAAAAAAATGAATAATACCAACTAAAGCCGGGTACAGTGATGATTAAAAATTGTTATTTTTCCAAAATTGTTAAAGCATAATACGAAATCTTTAAGGCCTTCCAATAATTTCACAAGCACTTAAACTGATTTAAAACTTGAATGAAATGAAGCCTGTACAGAAATTTAGTTTTAAGGTTTCGAAATGAAGTTTTTTAAAATTGTAGGGTAGGTAGCTTTTTTCTGTAATTCTATTTCTAGGGTTTGCTGATGTTGAATTAAATTGAATAATTCAAAGAAACATAATATTAGGCAATCTGATTATAATATATGTAGGTATTATGTTTGCAAATTATTTTCGAAGAATTTGCTTAAAAACACTACCATTTTTCCCTACATGTTAAGATAACGAAACCATATATCTATGTTCCTCGTGTAAAATATTTGCACGAACGCGAACCTTCACATAAACTTTGCTTTGTTTTTCGTTATCATTATCACAAGGAAGATAAGACGTAATAAAATAGAAGAGCTCTGGCAATTCTAAAAGGAATAATATGACAAGGTTTCGGTTATTTAAAGTGGCCATTTTAAAATACAAGGGCAATGAATTATTTTATCTAAATCTGCAGAATAACCTAGATATACCCTAGATACTCGTAGTCACAAACCAACCAACCCGTTATATTGCGGCCTTCACCCATTGTTGAGCGAATAATAATTTAAAAATCAAAAGAAAAGCTTTCGTTTTCTTAAATCACAAAAGAAATTTATTTTCTATTAATCTTGATAGATCATAATTAGAAAGGCATGTTCGATGTTCGCCGGACGGGGAAAATTCCTGTGTCGAGGCGGACATTGAATGTATATAGTTAAATGAACAAAATATAGGAACAAAGAAAATGATTTTTTTTAACATATTATATAGGTGTATAGAGGTTAGACTGTATACATATATTATATTTAGATAGTTTTATAATCCAGGGGAGAGTAAATGTAAAAATATAAATTCAATTGCATATGCCCAGAGGCAAAGATAGATTCAAAATTGAGTAGGCACGTCTATGAATGTGTATTACAGTAGTTAACAATAATTCGACGACCAATTTTAATAATCTAAAGTTTTATTTCATGTTTAAAATTAGTCCGTGTTTCTATTTGTCTGGTCGTAGTTAGAAGTGTATTGTAAAATTTGTGTGCTATTTTAGCAATCGGATTTACTGATAAATGTATGCTGGGGCGTGACCGTGTGCCCGAACTAACCACAATAGTCTCCCTTACTTCTGCTGAAATTATACAAACATTTTTAAATGCCGAAATTCTTTCTTGAGCAGACAAGCAATTTTATTGGACTGTAATCACTGAATACATTATACGTACTAGAAATGTTTTGCATAGAGATTTGAACGGAAACCGATGTAGCCACTAGTACATTTTGGTTCTAGCCCCGAGATACCCAATGAAAATATAGCACTATGTCTGTCTTACACTGGCTGACATCGTATATTCCATTCCATTTGATTTTGAATTTGTACTGAGAGAGCGAATTTCTGTATTTGAAATTTACGACCCGATTGGCCGGACTTTTGGATCACGAAATACGCCCACATCTCATTTCTCGTGTTCTTGTTTATTCTATCCCTGTAATGGAAGTGGAAAGGGTGGAAGTGCCTGGCTATTCATATATGGCCACCAAACATGGCTAGAGCCATATTAAGCAAAGTTTCGATTCCGAATCTTGGTCTTTCACCAAGGCGATACTGAGAGTATCTACCACTCTTGAATGTGCCGTAAATACAGGGTGTAACAGCATGTACTAGACAAAAATTAAGCAATGATTTCTGATCATGCTTGGAGTAAAACATGTAGATGGCATTATTATCTTTGGTGATGGTGATTTAGTTTTATTTTTAATATGACGTTAAATATCGTTTAAATTTTTTTCTCCAAACATGCTCAGGAATCACTGATTGAAGTTACACCCTGTATGTTATATTATTTGATTAAAATCACGTACATTTAGCAAAACAAATTGAAACACATCTTGATTTCAGTATTTCGCAGATTCCAAATCCTAAAAAATCATAGTCGTGTTTCCATACTAACCAGACTCATCGTTTAGAAGTCGCATTTTGGTAATGAAAATTCCAACCTAACGCATCTTTAGTCAGAGACCGTATTCCAAGAAATTCCAAGGAAACAGTTATCTGGTGTTTCTGGCAACTGTTTGTAAGAGGCACATAACTATTAATTATTTGACATTAAAGGAAACAAATTCCGTAACGTGTCGGCTTTGCGGTGTGTGTACGAGAGTTTTATGTCGACATCTTTTAGTTCCCCGACTTTTAGGGATAAGAGAAGGGGAGAGAGGGAAATTTTAACGAATTTTATTCCTTAATTCTTTGATATTATGGAGTATTCTCATAAACTATGGATACCGTTAAAAATATTCGATTAAGACTTAAAGTTTATTTTTCTGAATCTGATCATCGCACTGAAAATATATATTTTTAATATCTTTATATATTGATTTTAAAAATGACCTGAATCGCAAAATTCCAAACGGTTTGAATAAGGAACTCCATTGAAAAATATAATGGATTTAAAACATGTATTTATATAAATCAGCAAACGCCGATTTTGAATATATAACTCGTATTATATGTGTTATAATTATACGTAGAATTAATAAATCGTTATTTAAAAGTGAATTGAACATTATCTCATAGAAACACCCTGTTATGTCTATATAATTGAATTTGGAACATCTGATTTTCAAATCTCGATTTTGTTTTGTATTTTAATACGCATTTTTTAATTTTCAAAAATTTTGCGAAATTTCAACTTTATTTGGGTGTTGTTAAGCTCTATAATTGTTGTTCAATACATAAACAAAAACTATAATATTATTAAAAATAGAGTAATCATGAGCAAACCAATTATCAATACAGATATTATGATAATATTAATGCTCAATACTATTATTATTCTTCGAGTAAAAGTTTCTAAAACGGTACATAATTTTCTTACTTATGTTTAGTTATGGTTTACCATGAATAGAATATAAAATTATGTATGGTAAAGCTCATCCTTGTTTTTACATTTGACATTCGAACCTAAAAACTGATCAAAACCGATCAACCATAGATTTAGAGCGTTTTGGCAGGCTTTGAAAAATTGAAACTTTGAAAATTATTTTAAACCATGAAAACTAACTTACGAAAAAAACGAAATATCCTGATATTTAAGATTGAACGTCATTATGATAAAAAAAATAGAAGAAATTGGACTGGTGTCCCTTTTTTGCTACGTCATAGGCAAGGCTACCGCCTGCTAAGACAGCTGTCACCGAGACAGGTGGTGGATATGGCAGTGAAAATACCATATTAAGCGAACCGATTCTTATTTTCGAAAAACGTTCTTATTGACGTTGGTGTTTATTTAGTTAAAATTTTCTCCTTCTTTTTTCATTTCAAATGGAGAGTTAATTATTACTTCATAACACAAAGGGGATCTCCATTATATTATTATTTATTATTAACCATTTTAAAAAATTCATATAAAAATTACGTTTTTATCCTACCAAAGAAATTAATTTGTTTCCACTTTGCCAAATCCGCCAGAAAGGTGTCATATTTTAACAAATTATCCTTTCTCGATGTGATAGCTTATCTTCCTTTTAAATACGAAATAGGTAAGTATAATATAGGTACCAGAGGCGTGCATTCCATATTGGCACACGAGCACTGCTTACCCCATCTTATTTGCATAAAAAATTAAAAAATAGAAAATTTTATAAAAAAATGAAAGAATCTACACTTTTTCTATAAAAATACGCGCGAAGTTCTAGCTACGAAAAACAGTGCCGTGCGACCCACCGACTGCCCTATTATAACGTATCAAAGGCAAAAACTATGTATGCAAAATAATACACATGTCATATTCAAATGTTGATGATATTCTACAGAAAAATGTTTGTAATGCGCATTCAAGGGAAGATTTGTTTGTGTTAGTGTCGAAAAAGGCCATGTCTTTCGATACAAATATCATTCAGTTCCATCTATTGGTACCTCTATTAATTAGTACAATATTTCTAACGAAATAATTCTCATATAGTTGGATTTCCTTCATGAAATCGTGCGGTTTTTGGCGCTGTTTTCAATATTCCCTCCAGTTTGATATCTCTATTGTCGAGAGGGAAGGTTGCTCAAAAAGTTCTTTTGAAATATAAGTAATTAATTTTCTGTTATATTATTAAAATTTCAATTTTTTTTTCAGAAAATCAGTCTGCGTCTTGACAAACGTTTGCGTCTTGAGTTACGTTTCTAAAATTAAGATGGTCTGCATTTTTTTATTTATTCACGTTTACGATTATAAATATCCGAAAAGAGCTTTGGCGTTTGTGAATCCGAATGACGGATGTTCGACCGATGCCATTTCAAAAAAAAAAAAAGACTTTTATTTTGAACTTAAAAAATTATTATTTTTTTATTAATTATTTTTATATGTTATATGTTATGTTAAAAAAAAGTAGGCTACTGAATTCGAAGATAGTTAACTTTTTCTGTTTAAAATGCATTGGTACCTGTTGGAATATATACAAATTGGTGATTATTTTCATTAAAACTTTATCAGGACAGGAACTAGGTGCGGTGATTTTATATTACTATTTTTCTTTAAATATTTAATTTACATAGCGTCGTTTTATACTATGCCTCACATACACATAATTCGATGGGCGTGTGTTTCTGCTTCGAGATTGACATAATATTTTTATTTATTTTTGGCCCTAAATGGGTGATAACTTCCATATAAAATTACAATATTATCAAAAATCCTACCAGGAGCAGAGAAGGTGAAAGCGTAATTTTTTTTTCAAATAATTTATTTGAATTTACTCCTTTTAATCCTTTATTTAATCCTTTTACAATAATTCTGAAATGAATATCAAAAAACGCGTATCAACATAGCCGTTCTAAGTAAGTAAAAATTTGAGCAGTAGATTCCTTGGCTCTCTTTTGCGACCGGCTAATATTGAGACCATTTTTCTTTTCTTTTCTAATAGAATAATAAATACTTAATATGGGTAGTAGTAGGGTAGGTGTGGGATATACCTAGGGTAGATGTTGGGTACGGTAGGAATAGGACTATGGGAAGGGGTAGGGAGATTAGTAGGGGTAGGGGTAATCGAGATGGGTATCAAACTGTGCGTCTCCACCCACGCAACCTGATTCGCACAGTGAAAAATAGAGCAACAAACTGAAGCAAGCAAGTTTTTTGCGAGATAAAGCTAACAGTAAAGGTTTTTCCTTTTTATTTTATTTGACTAGGGGTAGGAGTACTATTACTAGTAGGACTAGAAGTAGGAGTAGCAGTAGGAGTAGGAGTAGGGTAGGTGAAAGGGTGAGTAGAAATATTTTTCCTAGTGTTCATTTTAAAAATGATTTCTAACACGCACACTCCTTGCTTTATCTACATTTATTCTAAATATATACAAACCCATTGCAGGACTGCAATAAGCAAAACCTAGTATCTAGTAATATAATTGGCTGGTAATATGCATAAATACGATATATATTACATATACTTATATCGGATATTTGATGTGGCGGAAATCCTAACCAACATCGGCTAAAGCCAGCAGCTTAGCCATACTTAAATACAATGCAAAAACTTATCGCTTCTGCTGTAAGGTTTTTAAATGAATTGAATTCGCTGTTTTTCCGACTGTAAATAGAAAAAAAACTTTGTGCATGCCAGTAATAGGGACATTCAGTATCGTCCTGGCGGTTTTCATCATTCTAAATCGAAACGTCCTTAAAATTTGCAATAGTTTAAAAAAAAATTAATACCAATAAATACTCGTGTTTAGTGACCGCATGTACTTCGCATCCTTCATCTTCCCTTTTATCTACCCCTCCACATTCACTTTAACCTCACAATAACCCAAATTGAGGATACCGTGCTCCCATTGGCTCGGGGCAGACATGACCCTTGACAATAAAAGTGAATAGATCACCAAAAGAAAAAAAAACCGGTAACATAAGTGTATTATGGGCGTGATTTTATGCTCGAAGTAATGTATATTTTACCTTATTTTTAGGAACTCTTAAAATATTTCCAAATATACGTAGATCTTATCATGAAATTTTTTTTTTGATAATTATTTATATAACCTAGGAGCCGAGAGGTCTAATTCATAATTTCTTCAAACGATTGGTAACTTTGTGACGTCATTATTAATTAAATAATTAAAAAATATACTTTGTTTACACCACTTTTATAAAAATAAATAAATATCGCTACATGTTTCGATAGCAATGCTATCATCCTCAGGAATGTATGAATACTAATAATAATAATTCTTGAGGATGATAGCATTGCTATCGACACATGTAGAGATATTTATTTATTTTTACAAAAGTGGTGTAAACAAAGTACATTTTTAATTATTTAAGTCCTAATTCAATTAACACTACAGGAGATTTTCTATTCCGTGCTATAGAAAAGAACTTACGAGTAGGTACCTATCTACTTTAAAAAAATATAACATGTTACTAGGTATAAGATTATATAAGAAAGTAAGTATAATGAAATTAATAAACATCAGCATCACGCAGATACATTCCACTAAATTATTCCACTAGTGAGATTCATGCACTGATAACCACAGCCTCGTAGAAGTGCATCTACTTTACATTAGGCGCATTGCACACTCGTAGTGCTCAGAGCTCACGTGTGCGGGGTGTACACTCCACGTGCACGCTGAACACGTGAGCACTTAAGACTGAGAGGGGCCAGGTGTATAAAAACCACAAAACCGCATGCTTAATATAAGGGATTGAAAATATTATTTTTTATGGCTCAATTTTTGGGAAGTACAGATTTTTTATCATCTTAACGACGATTAGTAGGTAGTCGGGTTTATTTTGGAAAAATGTAATCTTGTGATGAAACGTTATTAAATATTCAAACAATGTAACTATGTTTTTATCACTTTTCTTTAACACCCCGACAGTTTAAATCTGTCTTGTTAAAAGGAAGGTTGCGTCGAAATCGGTTGACATATAGTTATTAATTAAAATTTTACTCACAGTTTGCGCATGTCCCAGAGTGGAGGATACTCTCAGTATCGCCCTGGTGAAAGACCACCATTCAGAAATGAAAAGTTGCTTGAAATGGCTTTTAGCCGTATTTGGTGACCAGATCTTAATAGCCACGTATTTTCCCATCTTACTCTTCCCCTTCTCTTTCCCCTCCCCAATACCTTTAGCCTCACAACATTCCCCAATTGGGGATGCCATAGTCTCACTGGCCCCAGACGGTTGGGAGCAGTTGTGACTCTTGGAGGGTATTCATGTAAAAAAAAACACAAAGTTGCGGTGTTTAAATATATGGCTTTTAAAAAAAAAATTAATCATTTATTTTCAATAAATATTTTTAAATCAGAAATTTTATAACGATTGTCTTAAACTATTGAAGTGCTTACCATAAATATTATTAATTACTATATCTGAAACAAATTACATTTAGTGAATCTTTATAATAACACGTAAATTGCCTATTTTAATTATCGTGTATCCAATAAATACAACATGAGACTCCACGTTCCATTTTGTATAGTTTCTTCTCGTACAAGATCTGAATAGTCCCGAATAGTCTGAATAGAAGGTATTTCTCAAAGTTCCTCTTTCCATCTCTTTACTCTCCCCACTTTCCTTAGTCTCGCGACATACAAAAATCGAGGATACCATAGTCCCACTGGCTCTGGGCAGATGTGAATTTTGTGTCACCTATTCACATAAATTGAAATAAAAACTAAGTAAACACAACATGTTTTTCAGAAATTCAGCGAATAAAAAAAAATTCTTAAAATTAGAGCAACGGCTCCTTCGTAAATATTAAATAAACTTTTTCACTAAATAAACATTTTTCATAGTTTAAATACATTTATAAAGTAGAAATTCTCGTACTTGCTGTTCCTGGGCGATTACATTTTGCGGAAATAACAACTTAAGGTATGTAGACTCGGTACTTATCAGCTAAAGGGGATGAAAACTCCCCGCGTTACTTCATCTACAGTCCCAAGAGGAAAATAAAAAATACGCTATTGTGCAATAATACTGGTAACAAAAAGTGAGCCAAACAAACTGCTCATGTATGTACAACTTAGAGGTGTTTTTTTATAAAAACTAACTCCACTGTCTAACTAACTAACTAACTTGTGGTTAACTCCAAAATGACTGTTTTCAGAAATATGGCATTAAAGTTTTGTACTAACTTTAAACATTTTTAACAAATTAAATATTATTATTGTAATTCAAAATCGATTTAAGGTGTTTTTCCTTTACAAAAATATTTGCTTCGATTCTTTGAAAAATATAATTTGGAGCCTCTTGTCCGATTAAAACACCTCTTTAACAGTAAATTTGTATTTAAAATTACAGACATTTTGAAATTTACCACAACGTTGTGTGTTTTGCCAGTTTATAGAGCGTTTCATAATACTGTAATCTCAGATCATATAATATAAAGAGATATGTGCTGTGTTCTATTTTTAATATCGGTTCAAGTGTTGTCTGTTTCATAACCAATAGTACTGTATGCTCACGCTTATGTGAAAGTGCCCGTCCCCTTTCCATACCTTACACCAAGCGCGTAATTTTGGTTTGGTTGGCACTAATACTAAAACAAAATTCTGTGCGTACACATTCCGATGGCATACGAATGCACCCATACATTGAAGCGAAATGCGATAGGGATTACGGGAACACGAATCGATATTGAAAAATAATAATCGATTCGTTAATTATTCGAACTGAAAAAAACAGAATCAGTGTGATCTGGACGTATTTAGGGTGTCATTATTCGTAACAACCAGTATCTATCGCTCATACCTATAATTATGCAATTAAATTTTGTCTCTGTAGTTTTTTTGGTTTTGTCCAATACTTCACAATAACGCACGTAATGTGTTTAAATCCATAAAATGAAATTTTAAAAATATTTTTATTTATTCATTCGTTTACAATAATAATAATTATAAGTAATTTGAGCATCACTTCGTACTTTACTCGTGTTGGGGACTTTATTTTGCAGTTTCACCTAATATTTTATTTAGAAATTTCCTATTAATGTACAAAAGATAAATATGTATACATCATATTCGAGAGGTAACCGGCACCGTGAAGTGCAGATGGCAGTACAGTGGTAGGTACGGAAAAAAAAGTATTCACACTACACCTCGCGTGAATGTGTTCATAGATAATGTACGCAACTAATTTTAGCGTGCTTGCCACTTTACGTGTCTGCGCTGCGCGGTGCCGGTAGATGTAATCGAAGCAATATGTATTTTATGATAGAAATAACTTTTTTTTCTTTTTCACGTAATAAATCTGCTATTAACTCACAAATATAAATTCAAATCGAAACAACGTTACATATTACAACTTATAAAAAAATGATTTATGATGAATTTTTTAGACTTTCCTCAAAGAAGCAAGGCAGGTTAAAAATGCCCAGTGTTGATAAGTTTATTTTGATGCGAACAATACATACTTAATTTTGTGCGGATTGGTGTATCTATACGCCTTTGTCAGCGATATTCTTGTGAAGCGTTACGGAGAGACAGCTTGTTTTCTTGCTTAAGACTAGAGGCTCATCGAATTTGAACATTCGGATCTATCAATTTTACTGGATCTTTCTTTTCTGAAAAGAATTATAAGTTTAAAACCTGTAAGTGAGAAATGCACCTGTGTGGGCACTGTTAAATATGTGGTTGGAGGGTAACACTTTTTATGTAATGATTTGGCGAAAATGAGAATCTAACACCATCTCGTGTAAACTAGCTGCAGTTTCTTTGTGTAAATTTTTATAAATTTGAAGAAGCAACAAAAATGTGCAATAGAAATAATCACTTTTTTTATTTAAAATACGGTTTCACTTTTGAGTAAAGCCATTTGATTGTTCTTAAGAAGTTTCGCACACATTATAATATTTACAAAAATGCAGGTAAAAATTCTTATGTTGACATAAGATTTTCTCTACATGAACTTTATTGCCCGTAAAATGACCAAAGTCGACGTAAGAAGTTTTACCCGTCAACGTTCCGTGTCTATTGGTTGTTTGCCTCCATTACGAACCATTATCTGGGTAAAAGATCTCATGTCACGAAAACCGTTTGCGGTAAAACATCTTAAGTAAATATTTTAATGCTTAAAAATAACGCCTCAAACCTAGAATATTATAGGAAGATTTAAAAAAAATGAGCAAACTTGCAAATTAGATCACTTTGAAAACTGCAATATATCACTTTCGACCAAACTGTCGTCAGGCGGAAAGGGACGGCGGCGAGAGAATATTTATTAATTAGAAATAATTTTAATAATATTTTGCAATACGGTAAACATATTATTTTTAGGACAAATTTTTATTACAGATTTTTAAAATATAGATAGGTTTATCATTTATCAAAATAAAATATGAAATGCGACTCTTTTCTTACTGTCTTACGTACTGTGTTTTACAGAATATTTTAAAATGTTGAATATCCTCAAAAATATCGTGAAGGTTTTCCTTTAAATTGTGGAAAAGAAATTTAAAGAAATAATATGATGTCGATTCATTTTTCCATAAACAATACATTAATGTTTTTTTAAATGCGCATTACAAAACTTTGGTTAAGTTTATAAAAAAACGTACCGAGAAAGGATTACCATTATTTTTCAGACATACGTAGGATGGTCGGAAGATTCATATTTCTGGTTTCATATAGAAAATTTAGTTTTTTTGTTAAGTTAAAAAATATTTAATAAATAATTTCTTTCATAAATGTAAAATTTCTTTGCGGTGTCATTAATTATAAAATTAATAAGAAATACATTGTTTGACTAATGTGCTAATATTATTTGTCTAATATATTTGTCATTATTTCTTAGTATACCGTGTATCCTAGTGAGGGAAGCTTCGCTTCCGAAACATATTGATATTTATATATTACACAATGGTCTACACAAAATATTTAATTATAATTTTATAAATATGTTTCTCTTTAAAACATTATGTTTTTCGTATTGCGAAAAATAGTATAATTATTCAGAAATATTAAATAATCCACCTTCGATGACCTTTTACCCGTTAACCACGTAAATCGTTTCGCAAAGAATTACGTGTTGCGAGCAGTAGGTACCGAATATACCGATTGTTCCGACTAGACTAGGTACTCCGAAGCGCTTAGTTAATTATGCGAGGTGCTCCATTGTGCACTAAGCCAGCAGTCTCTGTATACTTTCTGAAACAGCTAACTACTCGATGAACTTAATGAGTTTTAATCCCGCTATTTCCCCATTTACATTTTCCCCCGCGCTTCGCTCAATCTTCATTAATGCTAACTTTTATTTATCAGCGTAATAGATTTAGCCAGTTTAAGAAGAGTAATATCATCCCACTACCGCTTAAAAGTTGGATGCATTCGGAACGAAAAAAATCTTCTGTAGAATGCTAAAAACTGCTCTGACAGAAAGAATCAGCGACAAAGAATTACTGCAATGCATGGAAACAGAGAAGGAAGTACTTTTTAAGTAGCAAGAATTTCGAATACTTGGACCATAGGTATAACATAGAATGAATAAAATTTAGGTACTGTATGTATACCCAAAATAAATTACAGATAAATGAAGAGTCAGTATATCACAGCTCTTTTAGGGTTATCAGTTTAAATAAAATCTTCAAAACTAACACATATTTACAAATTCGCAAAAATCATTTCAATTCAACAATTTCCAGAAAAAATAATTAACCGATCAAGATCACGTGGCAACTTAGAAATTAGAAAATTTAAAACTAGCTTCTCAACTCCATTACGCCTATTAAGGAATAACAAAATAATGCTCTCCCGTATAAAAGGAAAACAGAAATAAAATATAATATTTTCAAATCACAAACCAAATAAATATTAAATTATTGTTCACGTAAATATGATTATATTGGCTAGGGAGCCTCGTCTAAAAAAAATTTAGATCCGCTTGTGAAGAAGGCCCAAAAATCCATAAGTAGAATCATTTTTCGTAACCTCTAAGGGCTTTGTAGTGATAAGCTTTTCAAAGAATTAAATATTCGTCAAAATTATATAAAAAAGGTTATTATCCACGTACACAAAAACTTTAAAAAAAACGTTCAAAAAATATTATAAGAAATCATATCAGAAAAGATCTCCTTGTCCCGAGGAGCGATACGGAAAAATATCAAAATACACATATGTGAACTTGTTAAGCTCATTAGGAAATGTATTTATATATTTATTAGATTAAGAAAAATTCTTAAGTTAGATAATTAAAAAAAAAAAAAAGTCAGTATGGATTTATTGGATGGGATGGTGCATATGACGAAATTGTAAGCCGCGTAAAGGTGGTTTAATGACTTATTTTTTAAGTAATACTGAAAAACTATCTATATTCCCATCAGCTACATTGTTCAACATTTTTCAAGTTCCAAAAATTAAAGACATCTATAAAAAAGACTCAATATCATTCTAGTACCATAATACCATACCATTTGATTTCTATCATGGTAACGAAATGATAATCTAGTCTCCTTTAAAGGAAGCATTCTTCCCAATAAGCCCTCCATTGATATGGTTGGTGTAACCTTAAGTGGCCAGCTCAGGTATGGGGGCTCCATCGAACCTAGAGTAAAGTTAGTCTCTCAGAAGCTGGGCGTATTGTACAGAGCTCGCAGATACTTTAATAGTACACAACTGCTGAACCTGTACAAATCGCAAGTTCGCCCCACTGTAGAATTTGGCAGCCACCTCTGGTCGGGAGCCCCAAAATATCTGAAAAAAACCCTTGACTCTGTGCAGAAACGGGCGGTCCGTTTGATAGATTCGCCTATCTTAACAAATGGGTTGCAATCTTTGGAGCACAGACGTCAGGCGGGAATGCTGTCCTTGTTCTACCGGTATTTTAATGGAAGATGCTCCGAGGAACTAGCGTCATTGACCCCTTCGGCACCGGTGCATAGTCGGGAAACACGCCAAACGCGCGCCCAGCATTTGCACACGGTTGACATTTGTCACATGAGAACGGGTCGCTTCTACGATTCATTCTTGTGTTCAACAGCTCGGCTGTGGAATGATCTGCCGGCCTCTGTGTTTCCTCCGTCCTATAACATGGGTCTCTTCAAGACCCAAGTTCATTCCTTCCTATCGTCTAAAAGACCCTCCACACAGCATCCCCAAAGATGATATAGGCCTTGAGGGAAATTATTTCCCTCAGGGTCTCCTGTGTGGAGTTACTGTAAAAAAAAAGAGTAACAACTTACTATATTTCAGAAATTAAATAAATAGACATTAATATTAAATTAAAAAAATAAGTTATATTTACAAAGTGATAAATCATTTTAATAGTCTTCCTAAAAAAGGAAAAAAAAACCTAGTTGTATTCGAAAAAAAAAGTATAAGCCATATTTATAACTATAAATGTTACCTAACTTCTAGTACGTAATATTCATTACCTATTATTTTGTTTATTACGTTTAACTATTATTATTGTTGTTAACATTTTTCTACTTCAAAAGAAGTATAACATATGGATTATCAACACAGGAAGGAAGAATATAAATAGGATGTTGCAAGCGAACAGAGATTAACGCTCATGGTATGTTTTCTTCTATATTTTAGAATTTTTATTAATTTATTGCTATATAATTCTTCTCTAGTAATATTTTAACATAATTACAAAAACTTACATAGAAAAATAATAAACTTGACATAATTTGTAATCCATACATAAAACAATGTACAATCTGATCTTACAACGGGGTACCCCAGTAAGGTCACATTTTTTGCGATTTTGTAAAACATTATGGAAAATAAATACTAAATCAAACTCGAAAGATAGTTCTCTTCATTTTTATAGTAACTTTGAAAATAATAAACACTTATAAAAATACATATAGCTAATGTGTACCCGGCCTTGCTCGGGATTTTTTTTTGGAATATAGTTATGAAGTTGTGAGTTCTTGCTTGTCATAAGGGTGCCATAATTTATTTGACAGCGAAAGTAACTATCTCCAAATAAAGAAACATTCATTTGAATATTTTATTTCATTCCAAACGTATATTTTTTTAAAATATATTTAAATCATAAAGTTCTTAAGTAGGAACATACTCGTGTTTTCCATTTTGAAAATATTCTAACCAAACAAACCTTCTTCTTTCGAATATGCAATCTGTGGCTAACCTAAATAAAACATGGCGGGTTCAATGTTTTTCATACTTATTTTAAAACGTTATAGCAACAGTTTTACACATCGGATTTCATTCAATCTACTTTCTAAACCTTCCCGCCACTAATAAAAACAAATTGTGCTATTTTCAGCGAAACCAGTTGAGTAATTTTCGAGAACATCGAGGACAAACAAACAAATTCACATTGATTTTTATATATATAGGTTCCTAATTTTGAAACTGCCAATTCATGGTGGAATTCCATTTTAATATGTTTGTTTTTATTATTAACCATTTGTAATTTGCTTCCACTTGTTTAGATTAGACCAGGCCGGTTTCACCCTATCACGGGCATCTTCAGACTGGCACAACTAAAACTCAATCTAATTTGAAGATACCCGTTAAGGGATGAAACTGGTGAAAAAATAAACAAGTGGAAAAGGTACAAAAATTTTGTATTTTTTAATAAAAATAACCAAATGGTTCATTGGCTTGAGTAGGGGTTAGTCTGACAAATTATTAAATAATGTCATATAAATTTATTGAATATATTATTCATAACATACTTAGCAGACACATTGACGAAAAAAAATAATTAAAAAATATTATACCACGCATAACTGGAGCATGTGGTTCTTTAGAACAGGAAATATGCCTAGCTGGGGACTAATATCGACTTGACAAGACAGAACAGCAACTGTACACATTGAAATTATTTTCAGTTGCTTAAAGATTCTCAATTGTCGTTAGTTATCTTCTTTTATATAAAGAAGAATGTCCCGGGCGAGCGGAGTGGGTTTGTTTTATATGAAAATATACAGTTTTATTCCTAGCTTGGTGAAATATTGCACACTTGACGTGCAAAACATGAGGAAGATCACTGTCTGCATTACATTTCGAAAAACCACCACCATACCCCTTTCTCACCATTAAAGCCAAATTTTGATACTTCTTGATGAAATTTTGTACACTTGACGTTCAAAATAAGGTGAAAAATAATGTTTAGGGGTGAGGAGTAGGAGTGGGAGTAGGGGTAGGAGTAGGGGTTGAGTGAGGGTTTATAAAACTTTACTACAAACAATTAATAGACCTGGGTAACACCGGGTACTTCATCTAGTTATGCAATATTATGTGCTTTATATTATTATTTATTATTCACTTTTAAATAGCGGTCTATGGATTCTACGTGTATAAAACAAAACTTATATATTCACAATCGGGGTTTGCTAATTTACGTGAATATATTTTTTTAAAGCCATAATGTTTTTCACTGGAGTTCTTTACTGAAAAAAAAAACTTATTAAAAATATATTCCGATGAAACAATAATTGTCGATTCTTATATGGTCATCGGCAAAAAGGGTTTAAAAACTTACGTACAAAATGCCCCTTACGTTATTCGACCCCGATTGAAACGTCATCGTGGGGAGATGGACAACTATTGTGACGTAGGTTTAAAATTGTACAGATCTTTGAACATGGCAAACCGGGGTCGTTATTACGAGGAAAAAAAACAAACAAATCTGTATTCTATTAGGATAATGTGCTATTGAAAATGTGTTTCATTTGGCGGGTAAAAAAATGTTTAGCATGTATTAAAAAGTTGACCCGAGTTCTGCATTATAGTTCTAGAATAACATAAACATGTCTCTAAAACTACAACTTTAACTAGTTGCCAATAGGAAGCCATAACGACATTGAATAACAAATTATTCATTATGTAGGGTGGTAGATTTATACCTAAGAGATGCTAGGGTATGATAAATATTAAAAAATACATATGATATCAGGGAAACAATTTTACCTAAAATTAAAAGCCTACCGAAAAGTGGAAAACCTCCACGTCAAATATTACATCGTTAGACGTATTAGCAATTTTGTTTGAAAATGTATAAAACTTTTTTGAAATTAAAATAGTTTTTTTTTTCTCTGTGAAACATGAATGGAAACGGAAAAATGCTAATGGTAAAAGTTTGGTCGACATGAATATTTCCACCACGCAGATTGTGCGGTAGAAAGGGAAGGTGGGAATCTAAATCGGAACAAGCGAAAACAATTAATAGCTCGCCGTGATTGAAGTCATAAAAGCTTAATGGCATTTTTATTGCACCATTTCAGGGAAACACATTTTAAAATTTTACAAAAACATATTTTATTGCGCATAAATATTTGGCTCGGGCAATTGTTTTACCCCTAAATCAGTAGTTTTCAACCTATTCCAAAACGCGTAGAGCGTTACAGATCGACACACTTAACTTTGCATTCGAAAGCGTTGGGTTTTAAAAAAAGTTCGTTCGTTCGTTCGTTAGTTACTCTTTTGCCTGCCCGCAAAGTGAGTTATGTCAAGCTTTAGATGAATATCATTTTTAGGTCACGGGAGAAATTTTTTAAAATAATGCAAGGCCAGTTAGTGGTTGAGGGGCCAAGAGTCGGTTTCCCACCAAGTGTCACCCTGGTGAAAAACCACTACCATTCAGATTGAGATTTGAAACGTTATTTTGGCTTAAGGCATGTTTGTTGACTAGATATGATTAGACTGGTATTTCCTAACACTACTAATAATTATCAGCATCTTCTTCCTCTCTCTACTCCCTTCAGCTTCACAGCATACCATATTTGAGGATTCTGCAGTCCCATTGGCTTCTGTAGGTTGGGAATTTTGTGGGGTATTCACATGTAGGCGTTGCGGGATCATATCTATTCTAAATAAGTTCTCCATCATCGCACAAACAACATTATCTTTTAGTATGATGGAAGTAGAAGGAATTCAAACTTTCTCAGGATATTCGAAAACCGGAAATGTTTGTCTTTCTATAAAAAACGACAAGAGCTATTATTATTTAATGGCGTAATAATTCGTTTTAACTTAAATTAATAACGGAAATGTCAAATTTAATAGATTATTATACTCGTAATGGAAATAATATTACAAGTGCCGAAATTTTTGTAAAACAAGTTTTGCTCATATAGTATAGAGAAAAAAAAATAAAGGTTTACCACACAACGGTATTTTACTCGCATTTCGCAGCAGAGACAAAATATTAATTTACTAGAATAATAAAATTATAACGTAACACGTAGGTTGACGGTACCTGCTCGGGTTGTATTAAAAATTTATCCATTTATCCAAAATGGGATATTTTATTCACTTCCTAGAGGAAAAATGAAGCTTTGTTACGTACAAAATGTATGAGATTACATTATTCCGCTCGAGCGGGAACGCAGCGGATGAAATGGGATTTTGTAAATAGGTGTTTGTTCTGATCAATTTATGGACCCAGACAAATTAGAACATTTTGCGGGAAGTTGGAAAATACAAAACCCCGAAAGAAATAAATAATCGTATACCAGGAACAAGTACGTTAGTTTTATGTAATGTTAACATTATTATGATTTAATAAAAAATATTGTATAAAATTTTTTATATTGTTACGATAATAAACATGAAAAGCATTACAGAATAGTAAAGAATATGTACATATTTACATATATTAATGCTACCAGTTGCATGCAGAAAGGCTGATAATAAAAATAAAAACAAAAACAAAAAATAAAAAATAAAAAAATAATAATAATAATTAGAATAATAATAATAATAAAAATAAAAATAATAATAAAAATAATAATAATAATAATAATAAAAATAATAATATTAATAATAATAATAATAATAAAAATAATACTTATTTAATAATAATAGTAATAACAACAACAATAATAATAATAATAATAATATTAATAATAATAATAATACTTATTTATTTGAAACGCACATTATTTAACAAAAACATATGAGAAAGTTTGATTGTACACCCGTATGTGTTTGTTTATTGTAGAGTAATAATGAATTACATATGAAGGTTTTATTTAAAAGTGTACACATCCTCAATATATATATATATTCAACTATCGGATTTATTTGTAATCCCCCGTCATCCAGTGAATTAGAGAGCAAGGTACCGGATTGACCATAAGGTCTAAGGTTCGAGTCCAGTTGCTAACGATATCTTTTTCTCTTCTGTTTCTTCGATTTCATGATTCATTTTGAGAGTATATATTATCGTCAATGATTAAAAGTACATACATTTAATTACTTCTACGCTAATGAAAGGAAATGGCTTTTGAGTTTGATGTAGGAGTTAATAATAATACAGGGTGATGTAAATAATGTATCTTAGCTATTAGAATGAGGTAGCATTAATATATATGAATATGTATTATATTCTGATTTTAAGAAGTTCAGTTCTTTGAATTATGCATTGGATATTAAGGGGGGGGGGGATTACGATTATAGTACTTTATTACTATCGGTAACTACGTTCATATATATAATCATGAATGTGTGAATGATATCACTGAAGATAGCCCCATAGAAATTATATGAATGCCCATAAGTGGGCGTGTCTGTGTGCCCGATGTAAGCGCAAATATTGTCAAGCGTCAAAATTCGTTCCTCAACAGTTTAACTGGCCTATTTGGGGCCTAGAAGTAGAAATACCTCATGTAAAAGTTGATGGGAAGAACACATCAACTCAACTGCAACAAAACTCAGAAAACTTACTCAACTTTTCATGACTATTAGAAATATTCTATCTGTTAAAGATCTAAACTCAAAAATGAAATCTCATTAAATTTAAACATAAACCAAAAATTGTTAAAATAGGTCGTTCCATTATTGCTAACTACTATAAAAACATACTTAGACATAACCATTCAATTTTTTTTAATCTATCTTTGTCTCTAGGCCTATGCTATTCTATTTTTATTTTTATATATTTACTTTTACCCGGATTTTAAAACTAACGAATGATTATAAATACAACTTAACTGTTCAAGTAATAAATATTTTTTTATGTATTATCTTTTTTCTTGTATTAATTATATTCCATCTTTTGTTCTGACATTTTTATTATTATTTTTACATATAGGATAAAACTTTTCTTATTTATTTTTTAAATCTTCTGTTTAGCTTAAAGAAAATATTTATTATTGTATTTAACATTGTTTATATAATTCATTAACCTCCTACGCTTGCATTGACACCGGAATTTTTCCAGTGAGACAGTCATTGAATAATCTATTAAAATGATTTTTTTTCACGAAAAATAATATAACGAAAAAAAAGAATATTGGCTACCTCAGTTTTATTTACAATCGGTAAAGATCACTGTTTTACGGATTAACAGTTCAGTGTATGTTATCATGGCAAAAGTCAGTAATTTTTAGACATGTTCCTGATTATAGGACAGCTTATGAAAAGTTTTTGTTCTTGAAAACTGTTTGATTTACATGATGTTTTCAGACGACGAGGCGACCTACTTAAATTGCGTGGGTTGATAAACTTGGAAAACACACAAAAAATAAGAAAGAATCAAGATTTATTTTAATCTCTTCAAATCTTTCGGGCGGTATGTACATTTGTTATTGAATACTCGCTGACCTTTTATGATACTTAACATAAAATTATGACTAAGTTCGTAGGGAAGTTTTCAGATTTTCTTTTCATTATTTAAATGAAATGCTAATTTAATTCAATGCAGTTTTCGCCATACTACTACCATTAAGGAGGTCACTAGGACATCACCCATTTTATTAACTAAGTTATATTTTAAGGGTAAACGAAACGTAAAGCTGCTCACAGTTGGCGCTAATTTAAATATTTTGAAATAATTTTTTAAGCACCTGAAGCTTTTAAATATTGAAATGAATTATTTTTTGGCGGGTGTACATGGAATACGAAATGGAATACATTTTTATTGTAGGTTTAAAGGTCAAGTCATTCAAGAAACTTATTAAAAAAAAAATTTTTTTGAGGGACTTAATAATTTTTTTACATTTTATATACCGTTTTACAGGGTACACCCGTCAACAAACAATAATTAATCTCAATGATTAAAAGAATTATGTGCTAAAAGTGTTTTATTATATATATATTTTTTATTTATTTATTCTGTGAGCGCGTATCACGTTTTTCGTTTACCATTAATATTAAGTTTACTTTCAACTAAAGCTAAATAAAAATACATGACAATTTTATAGTATTTGCAAAAAAAACGATAAAAGTTTATTTAGGACAAGATTTAGCTGAATTGGTTGAAGTCTAAATATAGTATAAATTACCAGATCATATGTTCACTAAGGCAATTAACTTTAGCGATAAGATTATTGATATTGGAAATGCTTATAGGAGCAATCATTACAGGCCAAATTCATTCGGGATATCCGTTTGGCAGCGGTTTGAGCATAAATTATTATGTGTTTCCTACCCGCTACCGAGTACGAGTATGTAGCGTGGGTTTTGCCATACAGCTTTCATATTTCATGGGCGACTGGCGCAAAACAAACTGATTTATTAACCGATCATTATTATGAATCATTAATACTTCGATATTTTTACACATTTCTATAAAATGCGTTACTAAAAACTCTCCAGTGGAAGGTATAATGATGAACCTTCGCGATACATAGTTCTAAAACTTCCTTCCGATCCTAAGGTGGCACGGTAGCGTTACCATCTTATTTGAGCAATTAATAGATTCCCCCATGGAAAAATTTTGAAAACAAGTAAATTATAAAAAGGGGTGTCGACCCAAAATAAAGATTTAAAATTAATTCAATGCATTATATTTCATTTTCTGATTACATAGGTAACTGTCGAGTGCCGCTTAGATTTCCGTGATTTTAAAAAAATGGTATAGTCGAAATTTATTTTTATTTTTTGTAACATGTTATAAAATTAACTATTAATGGGTAGGTTGTAAAAACGTACTTTTCAGGAACGACTAAAATTTAAGGCTGGTGTTGTGTAAGTTTACGGAGATATTTAAGGTTAAGAGATTAGGTAACGTCAGTTGCGATCTTGGGTATGGGAAGGCTAAAAGTCTATTCACATCTACCAGTACCGCGCAGAGCAGAACAGTACAGGCACAGGACAAACGCGAGTATTCACATTATATGGTGCAGCACAGAATAGACACACCACAGATGCGAGTATGGCTGTCAACTAAACTGTCAACTGAGCTTTAGCATCCGCCACAATATATTTGAGGATTTAATAATCCTGTTCCCATATTTATTATTATATTATAACCTAAATTCTCTGACCAAATCGATCAATTTATCGTTATCCCTCTTCTCGGTTTTATCAATATCTGCGTCTAATGACGTCAACTGATAAAGATGGCGGTGCTAACGTTCATAATGTTGCTTAACGGTTCATACTAACTGCGCAGGCACAGGTGTCTCAAGCGGCCACCAGCACGTCAAAATATTGTAGACAACAATCTCGGCCGGTGCTGGCCGGTGCATGTGCGGATACGTTACGCTTACGTACTCCGTAAAATAATGTGTTCACAGATAATGTAGGCAATTAATGTTGTAGAATTTGTACTATACTGTTCTGCACTGCGCGATGCTGGTAAATGTGAATAGACTTTAATTCGTCGTTAAATGTCCGTTTTAAAGGTTAATTGTTAGGTCAATATAGCCCAAGCTTAGTAAAAACATATATGTGTACACGATGAGACTATGCCATCCCAATGGAGGTATGTTGATAGGCTGAAGGGTGTGGAGGGAGGGAGGAAGATGGGCGAATGGATAAATCCATTTCAAACAACGTTTCATTTCTGAATGTCCATCAATGTACTGTTGAAAATACTATAATGTGCTAAAATTGCACCACCCAGTATTACGTTAATGACAAACATAAATTAATAAACGCGGGATGCCAACATTCGATAGGGCCGGGGTGCTTGGCGAACATAACATATTGACAAGTGCACAGTTTAGTAGTGCCTAAGTAATAACAAACTTTGTCAGGACGTTCTGTTTCCGCTTCACACGTGCAATACGATAAGCCAGTCGTTCTCAAACTTTTTATTCGCGGCGTCCGTGCAAAATCCAGGTGTTTAAAAGCCCCCCTGGGTCAATTTTTAAATCGAATCATATTTAGATTTCATCTCAGCAAGCTCTGAAAACTCAGCATCGCAGCGTCCCTGGGAAGACGACGCGGCTCCCCAAGGTGCTGCGGCGCATTCTCCGGGAACTACTGCGATAAGCTTTAGTTACTCTTGGTAGTTAGTTTCAGCTTCTGGGACCTACGCTGTACTTATTCACACCACCATATAAACGAAGGCATCACAAGGCCAACGTGACAACTCACAATAGCTCCCCTAGCTCTAGTGTGTAAAGTGGATCTGCGGTGTGGTAAATAGGCTCTCGGAAGGTGTTTGTTAATATAAGTCGTTAAAGAGAGTCGGATTAAATGATGATGGAAAGATGAACGCCAGCTGCTCATGCACATGCATGGAGATTTAAAAAGTAACGACTCACCAAAACGATTGTGCCTACTCGGTTCTACGGTAATAACAGTAAAACAGTCTCAGTTTGTTCATATGCCTTCTGCATATTATATTTTTTACACCCAGCTTGTGAATACGTACATATTATTTGCTGGTATACTCTGACTTTAATCGAGCAGCGATTCTTGCGTTGATCTGAAAATTTTAATGGGGTAAAATTTTCAGATCAAATAGTTCATAGAGATGGGTCTCTATGAACTATTTGATGGTAGGATGCTTCCTTGAGAATATTCCGACAAAGCAACTGAATTAATTAAGAAAATATTTCTAAGATTGAAGATGCGACTTATTTGTCTTTATATGGCTTAATTAGATTTTACATAATCTTTTCAGCAAACTAACGACAATTAACCCTTATTTTTGATCTCAAAATACGGACCACAAAGTAATAATTACGAAATTTCCCCTCATTTGCCCCGGTTCAGAAATCCGTAAGGCAAAAAAGTTCACGTAAGTTGTTTTTTTTTCACGCGTAATATCCGATCTGAGTTACTCACTCATTAAATTTAATTTTAATTTAACTGTTAAAAAAAAACAGATTTTTTTTTATGTTTCTAGTTTATTTATCTATCACAAACAATTATTAATTTTGTGCACTTACATAGAAAGTAATGCAATTACAGTCATTTATTGGTATGCATGGACTAGTCGCACGGGCGGTCGTTTGTTTCGGGACAATCCTGACCACTTTTCCTGAAACGCGGGGCAATTTATTTTTTATTTTTATGTGAGTACCGCACAAGAGCCCCAACTGCTCCCAACTGTCTAAAGCCAGTGAGACCATGTCATCCCCAATTAAGGGATTATATCGAACGTGGATATGATAAATAAACTCAAGCTTTTCAAAAACGTAAACAAAACAATAATACCGCGAGTTGAATCCTGCGTGCATCAAAACTTGTCATATAGAGGCAGATCCGAGTTGGTAACAAGATTTTCATAACAAAAATACGAGCAAGTCAAGACTTCTCACGTCAGTTGAACGACCTCTGAAACAAACTTGTCAAAACAACACGTGCAAATAACCAAGTCAAGATATCACAACAAAAATGCAATGATTTCATAACACAGGAAAATAACGTTGCCGTCACCCTATAAAAATGGTACGCACAGAGGCACGCCAGCTATTCCTGTTCACGACTCCGACCAAGTAACATCTACACTGTAACGCTCGTAAAAAATCGACAATCATCATTTATCTTCAATCTACCCGGACCTACTCTCCTCACCAAGTGAGAGATCTCCACTCTATCCAAACTGCTATTTTTATCAAGTGAGAGATCTTCACTCCACCCAGCCTACCTACGAGATCGCAGCAACCGGTCCGACCCTAAAGCCGTCCCCGGATATGCCGCAACCTGAGCCCGACAGCCACCCAGCCTATCCACGAGCTTGCAGCAACCGGTCCGACCCTAAAGCCGTCCCCGGATATGCTGCAACCTGAGCCCGACAGTCACCCAGCCTACCCACGAGCTTGCAGCAACCGGTCCGACCCTAAAGCCATCCCCGGATACGCAGCAAACCTCGCTCATATGACAGCTGACACCACCTCAAGCGATCAATCATTCTGGCCGGTGCTACAAATCAAGTACGCTCCGGGCGACGACATCCGCACTTGGAAAATACCAAACACCTTTCTCAGTAGGACTAGCGAATCACAATAGTGATGCGTTCCTGTGTGCCAGTGCCTAAATATTTATAGTCCCTTGTGCGGGCCTACACGTCTCGTACAGGTATATTGTGAAAGAAAGTACCTGGCTATTCAGATCTTGTCACCAAATACAGCCATTTCTAGCAACGTTTCGATTCTGAATGGTGGTCTTTTACCAGGGCGATACTGAATGTATCTACCGCTCTAGAACATGCTGCAAAATACACTACATATATTTCACTATTTTTAATGAATTATTTTGGAAATTTCACAAGTCAATCAAAATTGACTTGTGAAACGAGTTTTAACTATTCACTTAGTGAACGTTTGAGATGTTTTGCATTATTTTTTAATCGTATTAGTGAGCACGATTAATTATTTACAGTTTAATAAAGTTTGTTAACACTCACGAACATTAATTAATATGCTAATTAGAACTCTGGTAGAATAATTAATGATCAGAAATATTCACGTGGTTCCTTATTTTACATAACACTATAAAAGGAAGAGAGAGAACAACAAACAATTAAAAATGTCAAATTAATAGAAAATCCTTGAAATTTACGTTGAAAACCTACAATTGATTCTGAGTATACCACGAGTTGCCTTGAATTGAAGTATTTAATATATTATTAAAAAAAAGTTGTATTTGCCAGGGTATTTTGCAATAATTATCCTATTCACGGAAAAATCTATATCCTCAAGTGGTTAATAGTTTCGATAGCAACATTATTGTAGTAAGGTAAATTGATCAATTGTCTGGTATAAAAATGACTTTCGCTAATACTATGCCCTCAAGTGGCGCTGAGGTTTTGTAAGCGTCTCGCCATAAGAGTCGCTTGACCCCACCCGCCCTATACCCCGAGACTCTTCTTGCTCCATGTTTTGCCGCTGTTTACTGCGTCTAATTGGCCAAATTATTGAATACAACAACAGTTCAGCAACTATCCAGCAATCTGCTCTAGGCACAAGTTTCTTACTCGGTCTGGGGAGTTAGCCTCTCTCTTATAATATTAACTACTGCTCATTGCCGAAAGCTTTGGTAACTGTAAGTGCTTGAGGTAATGGTGGAATACTAATGGTTGTAGTGTGGTTACTTATTATCTCACCGATATTTTGTTAAAGCCATTCCCGTCTTTTATCCTTTTCTCACCCTTAGAAGTATATAATTTGGTTGTAATATTCTGTACTTCAACTTTTTTGTTGTTGTTTTATTTAAGTATTTATATCATTGTGGTAGCTCGACATTTACAAGAGACAATTTTATAATTTTTTCAGTCATGCATTTCTGAGAATTTATAATATTTGCCAATGAACAATCTGCCATTGTCAATAAAACAAACTATTACCTTAGAATCTCTCTGTTTTCCTCCATAACCTCAAACACTCATTCGTTAAACTCATGTTTAATGTTCACACACTAAAAACATCAGAGTTTAGTTCAGGGACATTTCTTACATTTGAAACACAATAGTTAAACAATTAAACAGTAATCTGTGTCTAACCTGAACATTAAATAAATATTTCTGTACATACGAAGTCGTCGGTGTGTACAAACCGTCAGTAAAAATACCTGATATGCGATCGCGGATTAAACCCGAAGACCGCACACATGTAAACGATTTTAAAAGTCAGCTAAAGGTTGTGTTGATGATACAAGTCAGCAGAATAATAGGGATAAATAATTGTTATATATATCGATATCAACTAACTCCTGATAACAATGAAATCTACCTATTGCTTTAGAAGTGAAATGTTAAAGTAAGGCTTTGTTGCAAAGCATTAAAAAATCCTCTTTCCATTTTTCACATGAAATCAACGAATTATCATAATTGCTCTGGCGCAGCTATCGGCCGAGTTGTCTAGTTTTAATTTTTCCGAAAGCCGTTTCCACAAATTGTGTTGTTTTTTAACAAAGCCTCGCCGTATATAAAGCAGATAGCGAAATGAGCTAGTATCTAACGCTAGTTTTAAATTTCTTTCAGGCATTCAGGGGCTCCATTGAGATACAAAGTACACCGATTCCCTTTCAGCGCCATTTTAAACAGGTTGTCAGGTAGTTCCGAAATACAGAAAGGCTAATCTGACGCGGGCGGTGACAGCCTTTTGTAAAACTGGACCCTTTATAAATTCACACGAGGACTTTGTAGCCCTTTGACACAGGAGGAAATTGTACCCGTGAAATCAAGTTAGCACTGCTTTTATTCAAATTACTGCTGTCACTTAGTCATATTTAACTGTAGCTTTTTTAACTTCAAACGAACACAGTTTGGATTTTAATGTACTTTGTTGAATGTTTGTAATATTTTGTAGAAGGATATTAACCATGCAGTAGAATGTTTAATTAAATGTATAAAATTATAAATATTTCATTACATCTTGTAATGTTCAATAAGAGAAAATATAGTTTAACAATCTATGCGCTTTTTGTAAGTACAAAAAGTAACTAATAATTTGATGACTCCACTGGAACTCAAAATTCAAAATTTTGGTGTTTGTTTTGAAGACATATTATAATATTAACACCTAAAAATCGCGCGGCTGAATTAGAACTGGAAAGTCAAATAATTGAAATCCAAACAGTCCACAAATTTTGAACCAAACCAAGCGAAAAAGGTGATCTGCATTTATTTATAAAGCGACATAATTCATTGACAGTTTTGAGATGATGGGTTTTTTTGTGATTGTATTTTAAACGTTTGTTATGGGTGATAGAATTTTTTTAAAAATATCAATAGTTTCATTCGATAGTACTTAAGTCTTAACATAATAAATGTGGGATAATCGGATCTCTAAATTGCTCAAATACTTAAAAAATTGAATAAAAATCGATAAGTGATTTTTCATCGGTTTCTTTGAGTTTAAATAATAATAATAATAAATGTTTATTCCGGTATGTGGGGAGGTAAGTGCAGTCCCACACATTTCATATAAAATATACATGCAATAGTTATACAAAATATGTACAAGAGTTTAAAAAAAAAAAAATAGAAGTTATTTTTTACATACTTTTGGTGTTTTTTCAAAAGTATGTTTTAGTTAAAATACATTTTATTTATATTGAGGTAATACTTTAAATAATTACCGCTCACCCAGGTTGAGCAAATAACGTTAGCAATAAATAAATCAGTTTTTTTGGAATAACTTATTGAACTTATTAACAATTCTCAAAATGAAACATGAAACCGAAAATACACAGAAAACATAATGGTAGTCTCTCGGACTTGAACCCAGGAGCTCGTGATCTATCCGGGACCTACGCTCTAATCTACTGAGCTACTGCTACCCCATTGCGTACCGTCATTTTTATCGGTTCATATTATTGGCTGGAATTCAAAATTATGTATTCTGATGTATGAAACTCATTCTGTATGAGACGCACGACTTGTGATTTATGAATCCCCTTAAAAAACGCGTTTGGTAGTTTCCCAATGTTGTCGTTCCGAGTGTACTTGACTTATGGCACCAGCCAGTATAGTCGGTCGCTGAGGTAGCGAGTGGTGACGTCAGAGGTTGCTGGTTATAGAAGTCTGTTCTTGTCTGGTTGCAGCAGGTCGAGATATCCAAGGGAGGGTTGAAGTGAGAAGAGGGGCAAATACCACTGTGCGTACGCGATTTATAGCGCGCGTGGCGCGGTCAAATGTTATTTGGTGGTATTGCACGTGTTGTACATTCTCGGTTTGGTATTGCATTTGTGGTGCAATATTGGCTCCGTATTGCATTTGTGGTGCAATCTTGGCTCGATATTGCACGTGTTGTGCAATAGTTTATATTTGGTTATAAAGACATATTTTTATCTGGTAAAATTAATCCACTCTGTGGAGACGTTCGATACATCTATCAACTCATTCGTGGCATGCATTGCCCTATGATTAAAGGTAGACTGTGTGTAGTTTTTCATGTTCGGGTACGAATATATTATGGATTGAATATTTTAAAATAGTCATTTTATTATCATCTTCCGCTGATTGAATAGATATCTAATAATAGATATTCCGCTGATTGTTTAACTGAATAAATAGGGGTACAAGTTTATTACCAAATTCACGCCGCTGCTACCCATGGATATGAATAAAGTCCTACTTGCAGTGAGATTTTAACAATGTTAGCTATCATGTTCATGGAATGATGCCAGGCTGGCGTAAATTATGCTGTTCATTTAAGTAAACCCTATTATAAATTGGGCTTACTGGCTCACCATACTAGTTGGATACGTTAAGGGGAACGTCTGCGGTGCCTGTTTCATACAAAACTGAATTTTGGATTTGAGGCCAAAATATCCATCCAAACTGAATGATCTGTTTTTATAATTAGTAGGGATGAGAAGAATTTTAGTTATTTTAGCTTTACCTTATGAAATAACGGCCATTAAAGAAATTGATTTTTCGCGATTTTAGAGGCATATTTAACAATTATTTAGGGGCTAACATTATTAAAAAAAGTCAATAGATGTCTCATATAAATAAAAAGTCGGATGTAAATCCGAGACACTGTTTAAGTTTGCAATTGAGTTCGGGTAGAACTTTGTAAACATCATAAAAATAGCTGCCAATAATATGAGATTAAAAATGGAAGAGAATATTCACAAATCTTGAATTTGAGATATGATATCGATGAAGATGACACAATTTGAACTTGTCTCATTAGCTAAGTCGGTTGAGCGTTGCCCCGGATAGGAAGAAGACCTGGGTTCGAGTCCCAGATGCGACTGAAATATTTTTAGTTTTTGTTCTTTAATCCGGTTTCATATTTCATTTAGGTTATGTTAATATTATTTTCTTCAATGATTAAATATAAAATTAATTTTATTTTTAAAATATTAAAATAAGCATTCTGGTGGACTTTAAATTAAATTAAAAACGACCAATTTATGGTGGAACTCAAATTTGCCATACAGAATTTAAAATATCGACCCCAAATAAACTTTTTTTTTTAAATGTTTTATTTTTATATATGTAATCATTCTTACATAGCAAATGTGATATATTTTTTAAAAAATACGATAATCCGCAAATAATTTTCTAAGCTGCCTCTAAAATTATGAAATTGTTATTTTTTTCATGGCAAATACTTAAAATAAAAAAATAAATAAAATACTTCCAATCCGTACTAGATATTCACTAAACCTTTAATTTAAAAAAAAAGATTATTCCGTTTGGATGGGTATTTTGGCCTCCAATACAAAATTCAGTTTTGTATGAAACAGGCACCGCAGCCGTTCCCCTTAAGATGTTCCTTGTAGGGTATTAATCGAAACATAATTAAAATTTAAAAATCGTACGTACGAAAATGTATTGATATTAAGGTATTTTTTGAGAAATATGGCTTAGATCTTCGAATGAAGCATGGATTTTGTAATTTTTTAAAAAGAATTAGTTCTTAAGTTGGTTTGGAGTACTGTTAAAGCAATTGAAAAAGAGATCTTTTTGAAGAATGTCATGCGCAAATATTTGATCATAGCTTATCTTAAGACTCGTTTATCATAAGACGTAAGTTCGGGAACGACTTATATCTCCTTCTTAGGGCAGTCGACCGTGGCTGGCCGGCGCACTCGGCAAACTCGGACAACTTAGCTAACTTCGGGAGTATGGCGCGCTCCGGGAATACGGACTTTAACGATACACGAAGTTCTGCGTTTCAGTTCGTCTCTCAGTCAATTAGCCCCGGCTACTGTATACACTAACCCTACAAATGTATATAATACTACTGTACTGCTACAGAACTCATGGTTCCGATGAAGAATGCCAGAGAGAGAACGATGCCGGACCATTTCTCTTTATTTAATTACTTACAAAGAAAATCTATTTGTTGCCTTCATCGTCTGAAAGGCGCCTACTTTGAAGGGGGTTTGTTTACTCTGTGTTCCGGGTAATTTTGAAATCGTAAGGTTATTCAATTATGTTAGTTTCTCTAGTAATATTTTACTTTTGACGTTGATGAATGGTGTCAGGAGTCGAAAAGTCTACACCACAATGGAATCATTGTTTTACCAAGTTTTCAAGCCATAATCGTTCGAACCTACGAAAGCAAAACTTCGTTTGGGTAACATCGCATGTAGGTATTGTAACGGTAAAAATATTAAACACTCGTCTATTTTAAGAATGATAAATGATACCCTGAGTATCATAGGAGTAAAAGACTACCATTCGGATACGATGCTTGAAATGTCTTTAGCCGCGTTTGGTGACCATGTTCTCAACAATTGTTATGAGCGCTATCTCAATAATGCTCCGCCATTAAGACAAGATTTATTATTTAAGACGACAATACTTATAATATGAACGAGTAAGGAACAGCCTTGAGGCAACTATTCTGAAATTAGTAATCTCTAATATTCCAAGTGAGCTCGGTGAGTACGGTCTTCTGTTTTTTACATCGGGAGGGTGAACTTACACACTAGTGATATCTATAGATGACTTTATAAATAATTAATAGTGAACACTAAAGAAATCTATGCAACATAACACATTAACCATCATTTTCCCCATCCCCTTTCTTTCCCTACTACCTTCAACCTCACAGCATACCCCATGTGGGGATGTCATTGTCCCACTGGATTCGGACAGTTTTGACTACTGTGTGGTATTCACATCGAGTATTTAAGTATGTATTCATATCGAGTTATTTAAGTATTATTCATGTTATTTTTTACATTAGTAGTGGTATGCTGGTCGTAAAAGGGTGAAATTATGATTGTTTTCATAATCAGTTAACCTCAATGTTCATATTTGGAATTAAAAATTCATATTCTCCTTAAAAAAAATAGTTAAAACTGTTTTCCTACCCAGGTAGAGGTAGGGGCACCCTGAAAAATATGAAACAACAAAACTTCTATAGCTAAATATGGTATTTACAAAGGTAGGCACCTTCAACCAAGTATCTAAATAACTTAAAATCTTGGCACAGTTCTTTAGTAAAATATCTGGCGCATTTTTCAAAGTGATCGCTTAGATTTCCTCCCCCAGTTGACTAACTTGAGATTTTTCCAATCGCCTGGATCTAAAAGAGAAGAACTTTTTGAAAAAGTGAAGATGGAAAAGTTCATTACGTGGAACCAGTCGGGCCGCTGTATCTGGGGAACTATCGGCAGTTTGCCTTCAGACCGAGTCGAGTCGAGTCGAAGGAGAATTGAAGGAGGGTTGCAGGTAAAGTAACTGGGACTGGCTTCCCCGCTATATCTGGTTGAGAACCTGCTTTATGGAAGTGAAATCAGTATTATTACATGGCGTAGTATAAGTGAGAACTACGAGTTGGTAGGATGAAGATCGATTCGATTTATATGTGTTTGGAACATAAATGCAATTAAAATTATTAACCAGATAACCATCACGTAGCCATAGTTGATGAATTGCCTTCAAAACGGTGTCTTGGTACGAAATCCCTTCTTCGTCCACGTTCATACATCATCTCTCAAAAGCTGATGCTCTAACTCAAAAGTTTGATACACTTGAACATGCAATGTCTTCCTAAGGCGTCCTCCACTTTTCATATCATTCACTTTTGTATCATATATTCTACTGACATTCCTTTCTCCGTTCCTCTGCGTGACATATTAATATCACCCTCTATAAATCACGTCAATCACGGCTATGTCAGACTTGCATTATTTTTGAATCTATACATTTTTATAAAATGGCCATACATTGTGTTGCCACACATACGCCTCAGAGGTCTCATTTTATCGGTATGCAGTCTACTTTTATCCTTTTTCTGTCAGTTCCAAGCCTCATTGCTCATTTGCATATATTAAGGGCTGGTAGCAGCACTCTATTATGGACTGGCAGCCTCGCCTCTTTTGACATTTTTTTATTGTCATGTATATTTATAATATGTAATACTTTAAAAAAGAATTGCTACTTGAAATTTAACAATTTTTTTTTTGTTCCACCTCAATTCTTGATACATTCATTCAATATTTATATTTGTGTGTTTATTTCGTAGGACTTCGACGTAATTAATATTAAAATTCCACAACAAAAAGAATGTCATTAATGTTGTAAATCATTTATTTATTTTTTTATTCATATTTTTTAAAAGTGGACAAGGAAGTGCTTCAAAGTCAAGTAGACAATAAATGCATAAGAATATTATGTTGACTATGCAATTTACATTATTTATATGGTGACCTCTAGAGAGTTCGGACGGATTATTTGCTCAGAGTCCAGAGGTCGCAAATTCGAAACCCGGCAAATAGAAATAAGGATTGTTCAGGCATCTAAAAAATACTAATTTATTAGTTATCAATTTCAACATCTATAAAACAATGAAAACATAGTGAAAAGACCACCATTTGGAATCCGATCTTGAATGAAATGGGTTGAAATGTATTTATTAACTAGATCGAAATAGAATAGCAGTAGCGTGCATTACTCCATGCCCATAGGTAGGCTGTGTGCAGGTTTTGAAGTTAGCGAATGAAATGTGCTTGAAAATTGCCATTTTATTATCATTTTCCGCTGATTGTTGTGGCGACAGAATGGATTTTGGTTTTGAAGAAAGCTCACTGTAGCCACATTGACGTAGTATTTTGTGGTTCTAGCCCCAAGAAAGACAATGTAAATACATCATTAATACGCGCTCTGTCTCTCTTACATTTCCTGCATTGAATATCGTGATAGAAATAAAATTATGATGATATGATTTTTTGCATTCTTCAAACATTTTTGTGGTCAAAAAAATCAACCAGAAAAACAACCGTCTATCGTCACCTTACCTGAGATAATAGAACGAGCAATGCGCAACATGGCAAAAGGTAAATCTGCAGGTCACGATGGGCTTATCATAGAACATGTAAATCATGCGGGGGATACTTAACAACACAATTTCCCAAAATCACTGGTGATTTTAAATTTTATAAATGCTATAACATCTGAGGTCTCCGTACTTGAGATTTACTGTCTACTAAAATAACACCGACACACTCAATGTTTATTTCACCAGATCCATTGGGATAAGAATAGCTACCAATATATTTTATTATACTCGTATTTGTTTATTTTTTATAGAATTCAATTTAAATCATTTAATTTTCAAAGCGTTGAAACATTACAACATTACCTAATATTTATTGTACTTGTATAAGTATATCTCAAATACTAACGTTGATGAAGTTGTTGAAATTTTCCATAAGTAAGCAATTATAATCCCCATTTATAAAACTGGTTCAAAAAGTAATGTTGAAAACTACAGCGAAATCTCAATACTTTTTGAACGTATTATCTAAGATTAAATTAAGACAACCATTATTTGCAACATACAAAACCAAGAATATGGATTGTCATATAAACGATCGGTACTAACATACTTAGTAAACTTTACGGAATATTTAACGAGCAATACGGGCTGTAGAAATCAAGTAGATGTAATCTACACAGATTACTCTAAGGCCTTCGATAAGGTAAACCATTGCATTCTCAGATTGCATTGGCAGATAAAAAAATTCAGTTGTCAATTTATCAATCAATGACCATATCAAATTTCAAGAGGAACTCTATCGTCTTTTTGTTTACTGCAAATTAAGTTAGTTATTAATATTTCAAAATGTAACAAATTATTAATCACAGGTAAAAATTTTTTATTTATTTTAATTACACTTAAAATGATACACATATTACTGAGATTAGAAACTTTAGTGTAATCCTAGATGTAAAACTAAATTTTATCGAACAAACTAATGAAGTTATCAATAAAACCAATAAAATGGTGGGATTTATAATACTATTTTCAAAAGCTTTTCGCAACATAAACACTCTGTTCCCTTTACACCGCCAATATCCGCCCTCGCTTAGAATTTAGCACATCGATAGGAACACCTTTATTCCAAGCCCACATTAAAAGAATCAAAAGTATTCAACGTAAATTATTTAAGCATATCAATTTTTAATTTAATTTACACTTATAATACTGAATCCTTAAAATTACATAACTTCATCACGCTTCAAACACGATCTTTAATATTTGATAAAATCATATTTTTAAAAATTATGAATAATGGCTTGGACTCGCGAGAGCTCGTCAACTTTATAAAAATCCACATATCGGCAAGACTAACTTGACGAACTGGTATTTTCTATTTGGCTGCATGCAGGATTAATATTGGGATAAATTCTCTAATTCCCCGTATTTATGCGAAATAAAACACATAATCTACCAACATCAACATTATTCACAATACCCCATCAAAATATTGAATGCGTACAACCACAAATTGACGAGTATTAAATTGTCGAAGCATCTCCTGTCTCGATCTTATCTTCCTCTCTCTCTTCTCCCTTCCTTCGTATTATTTTATTTTATTTTCTTATTGTTTCATAAATATAACACCTGTATATAACCAATGTTATTATAAGAAACTTTGTTAGCTTACTCTTTGTTAAAATTCCTTTGTACATATATTTGTATTAAAAACTGTTTCTTTTTTACAAATAAATAAACATTTTGTGAAAGATTCAGTGTCAGTATTACACAATACATGTTTTAATTTATCCCCAGGCCATAAATTTCTAAACAAGTTTCTCACAATACCGACACATTTTCATGAAAATACATACATTTTAAGTAATTAGCCAAAAGATACTGAATCATTTTCTTCGTCGAATTCTGTATTACCATATTTCGCAATTTCCAAATTAAACCCGCAAAGGCCCACGCGTGCGCTGGGAAACTCTCTAAAAGTGGCTGCGAATATCCTGTCAAAAGATTTCACAAAACTCTTACAATTTTTTGTACCACTTTTTTGTCGTATCTTATTTACAATTTGTTCATTTTTTCAAGCAAATGGCATTGCCCTGGAGATGTCGGATGACTGTACAGAACGGCCCAGTTCAGGGAATACTAGACCTTGCGTACTACCCGGCTAGTATTTGTAGCTGCCTACTGTGACGTGCAGTCTCGGCTTTGAATGGTGTCACCCTTGAATAAGTTCTGACTCGGCAGATTCTGACAAAACAATACGATATTGTTACGCTTGCTCTCAGTTGGAGATATTCAACACGTTTAGACTTTTTCATCGGAAGCAAAAACTTTTTTGGGAAATCCCTGATAAAAGATATTTTTTAATGGAATACCATTCCATAATTCTGTATAATTTTTCGGCAATTTTTTTTCTAAAATTGTCTAAGTTATGAAGTTTTTTAATGAATTACTAAGAGTGGGCTATCTATTCTCTAATCCAAAATATGCCTGATTTCCAAACTCTACTTCTACAAACGTTACGTCTTTTAAGTTGGCCAATAATAAAAAATAAAAACTACAATGAAACAAAAAAATTAAAAAAAGTTAGGCAATATATTTATAAAATATTAACGGATTCAGGAAAAAAAATTATGGCAATTTCACATTCTTGCTTTTTACTATGGCATTAAATAAAAAAAATTGGACGAGATGTTAATATTAACTACATGTTACCTAGGTATCTATTTACAAATATTTTATTAATAATTAGAATGTGTAAGTAGGTAAATACATATTGTTTAGTAACCCGGTACTCGCATGAATCAAAATATGAAGGTATCCAAATCTGCCAAAACTCGAAATGATGTTCTGAGATCTTATTTTTTAAAATGCTAATTGAAAAACCATTTATTATAAATACTAACTCTGTTCTGATACCCGCCTCTGCGCTTTGCAGATTCTGATGTAGGTATATTTCTCTCTTGTAAAACTCTCTTGTGACGTATTTCTATTGTATCTGTATGTTTCGACCCTGTACATTTATTTATGTTATTTTTACTTAGCAAATGTAAATTATGTAGCAAAATTTAACAGTCCCAAAGTTAGATAAATTGATAACCCACGGGAATGCAACATTATTGTATGTATTTAAATTATTTAAAAAAATTATTACTGCCTAAAATTTGAGAATGAATTAATGGCTTACTAGTAATAAGTGTTCGCTATGAAGAACATTATTAACACAAATGCCTTCGGAAGGTGAAGTAATTGCCAAACGTACTAACAAATTAAAACAGTAGTAGCATCTTGTTTTGTAGTGTTAAAATTAAAACACTCTTATCAATAAAAATGTCAAAAAATGACGCCTAGATCTGGAAAACTTAATGATCGAATGCAGGAAACGTGAAATGTTCTAACTAGTACCTAACGCAATAACATAATAAGCCTACATAAATTATATAGGCATAAAATAAACATAGATTATTAGTGAGAGGAGGCAAACAATTGGGCAATAATATAAACATAATTATAAACATGTATAATAATTATACATATATTATTATGGTGATTACTAAGTAATTTTTAATTAATTTATTTATAATTATAAATAATTATTATAAAGTAATAATCATTATATTTATATTCGAACTAGAAACAAAAACAAAATCAAGGAACAACTAAGGCACTAAAATAATATTGTAATGTTAAAATTATTTTATTCAAAATGATGCCACAAAATGAAATTGCATTTATTGAAGCGGTTAATAACATATAATAAAAACACTGAATGTTGGCTGTTGGGTGGAAGCAGTGGGTCAGCCTCCCTCCACCCACCACCCCCTGCTTGTAGGCGTTTCACGATATGTGCAACTCTTTTGATTTCATTTTTCAAATACGACTCTACTTAAAAAGATTTTTACACTATTAATATTGTCAATAATGGAGTGCTGATACCAACCTTGATGTATGGCAGTGAGGCATGGAACTGGCAGAGGAAGGATGAAAGTAGACTGAATGCTGTAGAAATGAGATCTCTGAGACGAATGTGTGGTAAAACTATGTATGATCGAGTGAAAAATGTTGAGATTCGTAAATAATGCAAGGCTGATGTAAGCGTAGTGAGCAAGATTAAGAAAAGGACGCTTAGATGGTTTGGGCATGTAGAGCGAATGAACGAAAAGAGGACATGGCACGATCAAGTGTATCAAATACTCGAGTCGGGCCATGTCAGAAGTCGGAATAACAGAAGAGAATGTATGTGGCGTTGTATGAATGTGAATGAAACAAGAAGTGTATGCCAAGATCGAGTTGTTTGGCGGTCCGTCCTCTCCGCCTACCCCTGCGGTGAAACGGCGTTATGGTTAGTTAGTTAGTTAGTTAATATTATCGTACAAAAAGCAAACTGAAAATACCTACCCCGCATGAAAACTTCTCACATATAATAACATAACTGCAGTTAATACGTTTTTACTGAAAATTCTTCGCTTTAAAATAAAATAAAAATAGAATATATTAAACACGATACACTCATCGACGCAGTACAAATAATATTTACGATTACGTAAAAAGTGTTAAACGCATTGAATTTTATCTTGTTAGGAAGTAATGCTTTTATTGTCGCAGTACATGCATCACTATATTTTTTTTCGCCTTGTCCTATTCGGATCGGGTACCCTTCACTTTGGCAATGTTCTACTTCAGCGACCTTCGTCCACTGCAGGCCCAATCCCTCCTCGCTTTGTTATGTTGTTTCCCCAACTTTATCCGAGGCTGATGAAACATAATTATAATTGAAAGAGGTATAGCAAAAGGTAGGAAAATCTATGCTTCTAAACAAATTAGCAGTTTTATATTATTATTTAATTAAAATCTATTTCTATGAAGCATCGCCGATAGGACAGAATGCATGTAACTGTAATACCATTCCCATCTGCACTGACTACTATGCGATGTTTAACAACTTTCCCATTTATCACTTCCTTGCACTCCCATTCCCATTTATACTCCTTCCTGAAATAACTTACCAAAGAAGCCGGTCAAATGCACCGCCAGCGCAGTCATAAAACCTCCGGGTGTTCATTTTACAAGTACGTCTTTAATTTTACAGTGTAACCCGATTTAATAAAATAACAGTTCAATCAATCCAGGCGTTTATGAAATGAAATGCCACATGAATGTACTACTAGATTCTGTTCAACTAGTTGATTGAATAATGCTTTTAAAAACAAATCACCCAAACTAGATCCGTTTTCTGGTTATTAATTATTCGTTATAGACCTTCACTCTCGACTACCGTTTAAATAACTTATATAAAATCTATCAGTAACTGGTCGAAATGAAAATTGAAGGTAACCAATTTAGTTTTCAAGCTGCACTGTCAACAGCTGTGGTTACATTTTCTTCGAAAGAAAGTTCAGTTATCAATATAAACAAGTGAAAACGTCAAACTGTATCGTCCTGCTGTTAGACCCGAGTGGTAGAGCGTTCAGCGGGGCGAAGCGTGCACCGGAGCGTGCGATCATTGAGCGTTCGCTGCCTGGCTTTCGTGAACAGATAGCGTTCGAGGGAAACAGTCGTAATTGAAATTGCCATCGTGGCCTTCATACGATAATCGATATGTATTTCTCAAATTAGAAAATTGATTTGAATTTCGGATACGATTTCTTTCAATGGCATCGCGCAGGTATACGAGTACCTGCTAAAAATGATGTTAACCCCTTGGATATTCGAGTGGCGTAAATGGCACCAAACATCAAAACCAGCAGTCTCATAGTGGCGTTTAAGTCACCTACTGCAACGGAATCATAAAAGTTGTTTTTATGTCATTTTCTATTACGATTAGATTTATGATTTAAAAATTAATGACAAGTTCTTCTGAATAATTACAATAAATATACAAAAGTAGTCGATCGGAATTGCTTGTTTTTACGTGCGCGGTACACCGAGATGTCTGACAGCTTTGTGCTTCAATTTACTCAAAATGTCAATTTTACTATTTATTTTTACTATTTATTAAAAAAACAATATGTTAACTACTTATTTGTAATACATTTTTTGTGTAGTTTATTATTGCGAAACTATCATGATTCATAAAATCGCTTTTGGAACGGTTTTGTGCATTTCGAATGACGTTTTCAACTATTTATTTGTATAATTGGAACGTTCTATAAGCAAAAACACATAAAAGTACATATTCTTATACAATATTTATTGAAAAAATCTAACGATTTCGTACAAAATAAATGATTTGTAAACGTTTTCTTGTAGCGCGTAATTTTTCAACGCGTAAATTGTATGAGAAATGTCAAGCGCAATAGAGGTTAGGTTTATGTTAAAAAAAAAAACAAATATTATGTCATTTGTTTGTTAAATTGTCCCATAAATGCATTGTTTTAATTTAAATAAGACCAGATTTAACGCATTTTACCAGTTCCTACTTTAATTTAGTTTTTAAATACAACTAATACCGCTTTCAAAAATTGTTCCTGCTGACATGAAAAATTGCCCGCATTGTTATAGTGTGGTTGAATTTGTCGATTTATTTATCATATGAAACGTAAAATAAGGGAAGTGACAATTACCTTAATAATACGTTTATGTAATTACATGCGTTTTATGTTTCATATAAAATGATATAATTAAGATTTACAAGCAAAAAATAAGACGATGCGACTTAAACTTTTTTTAAATTTAAATATTATTAAATTTTAAAAAATTGGGAAGATTGCTTCCATTAAAGGAGCCTAGATTGTCATTTAGATTCCCTTTAGACATAATCAGACATGATTGGGTTTTTGTAACATTAAATTCGACTAGGTTATTCTTACCCCAAGAGGAGACCCTCTCGAGGTAACCGTCCATTCTCTGTTTCAAAGCCCTCCGAGCCGTTGGAGTTTGTGTGCCCTTTGAGGGCTTGTCAAACAAAACGCAATCATGGACTGTACTGTCATCTGCGTAACAATGGTTTGGTGCACATGTCAAGAGGTCATTGATGTGCAACAAAAACAATGTCGGAGACAGAACCGATCCTTGTGGGACGCCAGCATTTATTGAATTTGAGGTTTAATGGTAGCCGAAAATATTTCGCGATGGAATTATCAATGTGACAGGTCATTAAAATTAACACGTGAACAAATTTCAGAAACCCTAGGGGTTAAAACCCAAACCAATTTGAACTTGGATGCGTGCGCCTAGCTGTGACCGCAAGCAAGAACGCTCTGTCCACCGCTCAGCCGTCCGCCACTCAGGACACTTGAGAACATGTATTTGATATGTACGCTGCATGCTCCGCCCTGCTGAACGGTCGACTAGAGCGGGCACTCAGGCCTTACGTTAAACGTTTGATCTAGTATGTGACAAACAACTTCGGGAAAAACTGAAGAACAGACTAGTGTCGGAAGATATAATCGAGATTCTCTAAATTTGGCATGCACTACAAGAAAATGGGATGAATTGGTCCGAAGAGCTAAATAGTAACAAAACAAATTAATGTTGATGTAGTAGTCATTAATTAGTAAGGTAGTTGAATGAGTGTGTTTAAACATAAATATTTTGCTTCCTGTAAAAACACAAAATTTTAAAATTTGATAATTACCCATTAATATATTAGTTTATACGAAATGTAATTTGAACTCACAAAAAACGACAAATTAAAAAAATAGTAATACAATGTAAGAATAATTATGTGATCAGCATTCCAATGCATATGGTGGGCTAAAATAAAGTTGCGATGTACAGTAATAAATTATTTTGATTAATAACCATGAGATACCAAACTGTACAGTTCTAATAATCTCCACAAAAGACAATTATCATACCACAAATAGAACCAACTCAAGGAAAGAGGTTTACCATGGAAGGTAGTACAAATTCTCGGCACATGGTACCGGCAACAGGAAAACATGGTCAAATTATAAAATGGATTATCCGAAACCCTTTTCCAGAAAAGCAGAGCCAGAGAGGGTGGGTGCATGTACCCAGTTTTGTTCCATATATGGACGAACTCACCCATAGGTTAAAGAATTCTGGGGTAGACTGCCATATAGGAGGAAGTTGTATCAATAACATAAATAACGCAGTCAGTATAGTACTGATGGTACCGTCAGTAAGGGGACTACGTGTCTCTTGAAGATCTGTGAAGAGTTCGCGCAGGAAACTAACATAAACTATAAACAAAAAAAAACTGCTTTATAGTTCATCAAATACGGGGAGTATCCAAAAAAAATTCCCCAGCTGTTTTGAATGGTGAACTCTTTAAAATTCTAGAAAAAAACTACATACTTAGTAAGCTAATGGATGAGGACAACATTGTCAGGCAGAGTCGAACACTGAGCTTAAAATCATATATGGTAAGTAGAAAGTTTAGGTTCAGCAGTTGACATGTAAAAAGGAGGCTTTTCTTAGCTTTCTGTACCATATTGTTTACGTGCGAGCTCTGGCCCAGCTCCTAAAAGAGAGCTATGAAAAGGCTTCGGGTGCAATATAACAAAGTCTTCCGTATGATATTCAGACTTCCGAGGCACTGCAGTGCTTCCTCTATGTTCGCGGAAGGGCGAGTTCCCAGGTTTGCAGGTTTTATAAGAACCAGGGTGGCAGGAATGGGGGATAGGGTTATCAACTCCAAAAATGTCCTCGTCATGGAATCCCGTCTATCCTCAGGCTCGAGTATCGAAGCAAGTTGTAGTAATTAATTATTGGTCCCAATAATCATCAATTCGATGGATCAAGGACAAAATAGAAGCGCAAAATCGATGACGTTTTCATATTTATATTTATTGTTCATTTAATATTTCACCTTTTTTACTCGCTTCTTTATTATTTTTATTAACTACTTTGTTTTCTTTTTCTTATGTATGATATTACTTGTACATATTATGTGTTTACACTCTCTATGGGATGTGTGGGATCGACTAACCTCCCCAAATTCTGGAATACAGAAATTTGTTGTTATTATTTTCTTCGTAATTTGGTGCCACTTAGAATATCCAATGCAATATCAATAATTTTTGCTAACATTATAAATCATTAAGTGTTATTATTCATAGAACTCTATTTATTCATTTATGAAAATTAAAGAAAATAATTGAATAAAGTTATTATTTATTTCAATTTCAGTGTAAAAAGTGTCGAGATTCGTAAATAATGCAAAGCTGATGTAAGCGTAATGGGTAAGATTAAGAAAGGAACGCTTAGATGGTTTGTGCATGTAGAGTGAATGAATGAAGAAAGGAGTGTAAGAAGAATATATGACGGGAATGTGAATGGTAGAAGAAGCCGGGGACGGTCGAGGAAGACATGCACGAACAAGTGAATCAAATACTTAAGTCGGGCCGTGTCAGAAGTCGGAATAATAGAAGAGAATGCATTAGACGATGTATGAATGTGAATGAAGCAAGAAGTGTATGCCAATATCGAGTTGTTTGGCAGTCCGTCCTTTCTGCCTACCCCTGCGGGGAAACAGCGTGATGGTTAGTTAGTTAGTTATTTCAGTTTTATTAGACAGTTTGAAAATGGCTTTGAAGGCCGAAACAGCTGTTACAATAATAAAAACTAAAATAATAGCAGAACTTAATAATAAAATTATTAAATTTATTTTCATCATATTTTATACTATGCATCCTGATGAGGAAAGCTTCGCTTTCGGAACATGTTGATATTTTTTTATTAAACAATTGTATAAACAAAATACCATTCATTAATTTCATAAATGATAAAGCAGTTGGTCATTATTAAACATACATTGTATGTACACTGTACAGCAGTGACGTTCATTGCTCTATGACCAAAGGTAGGCTGTGAGAAGTTTTTGAAGTTCGAATATGAATTGTGCATAGAACGTTTGAAAATGGCCATTCTATTATCATCTTCCGCTAATTGTTGTGGCCAACAGAATTAATGAGCGTGTCCCTTATCAAAGTCCCTTATCAAATTCATGAGACAAATTCTCCTTTTTATTTATTCCTTTGCTTACGCTTTTTTTACGCTTCATTTTTCTTAGGGTAGTCTACAACTTTTCAGCCTTTATACACGCCACCGTTGTATGATTTTAATTTGTATGTGTTAGTGTTAGTTTTAGCATTAGTTTCATTATCAACAATCCTTAGAATATCCTTTAAAATTAAATTATACGATTTGAATAAAAATGTGTTATTTTGTTCCCTAACCGCCAATTTACGATATTTAAATTAGTGGACTGATATGTTTATATCACCCTGTGTGCACCTTTTATTCCATTCGGAGGAAAAAGCGTAAAAAACAAATGCACATACGTGGAGAATCCAGGGAACAGCGGCTGTAGCCGCAGTGAGGGAGGGTATATCGCAGAAGGGGAGGATGGGAAAACCAATTTACGATTTGGTGTTAGCCGCGACTGGGTGCACAATACCGCAGGGACTGTAGCGCCTATTCTGTCGAACTATTAGAACCACTGACTGAATAGATTTGTAATATTCTTGTTCTTTTGGAAACTGCCAATTCATGACGGAATTCAATGTAACAATTTTTTTACACTGTATATTTGTAGACAGTAACGGGTTGAAACCGGTCTACCAATAAGCAGTGGAATAAAGTTAAACATGCGGGTTATTAAATAGATGACAGCAAATATCGTAGAAATATATGTAATACGGGCAGGTCCTGACAACATGTTACACCAGCGCTCCCAGCAGCGCGGAATTGTTTTTTCATACATTTTAATAGATTTTTTGTAAAATATATACTTAACGAATTAAAGAATACGAAAAATCATAAAGTAACCAACGTAACCTGCACAATAAAAAAATAATAATAAATGTTTATTTCGGTATGTGGGGAGGTTAGTGCAGTCCCAAACATTCCATATTCCAGAGTAGAAGATACTCTCAGTATCGCCCTGGTGAAAGACCGCCATTCAGAATTGAAACGTTGCTTGAAATGGCTTTTATCCGTGTTTGGTGACCAGATCTGAATAGCCAGGTATTTTCTTACCTTCCTCTTCCCCTTCCCCTTCTACTTCCCCTCCCCAATACCTTTCAGCCTCACAATATTCCCCAATTGGGAATGCCATAGTCTCACTGGCTCTAGACAGTTGGGAGCGGTTGGGACTTTTGTGCGGTATTCATATAAAAATAAAATATATGTATATATAAAATAAAGACACGATAGTTATAAAAATATGTACAAAGGATTAAAAAAATATATATAACATAGTTGGTGAACAATACTTGACACAAAAAATAAATCAATAAAAAATAAAATTAAACCATGTAAATATAAAAATGATAAGACTTGTGATATTTTAAGCCAAAAGAAGTCTAAAAATAAGAAATTAAAAAAAAATTCTCCTAATTCATTAAAAAAAGTATCATATTCCTTTTCTAAACCACCAGACCGAGCGTGAGCGGCGATGCTTATAACTATTAGGACAAACCTGTTAACTTTTATTTTTTCATTTATCAGAAAAAAGCAGTAAAGTCATATGCAGGTTACCTAATATTTATTTTATGAATTTTCCATTTCTTTAATTTATTTAGAATATACTTCACAGAAAATCTATTACAATGTATAAACAAATCAATTCCGCCAACGCGCGCTGCTAGTTGCTAGGGGCAGTAGGGTAGCATGTTGCCACACTAACGTAAGGAAAACATTACAAACTGCGGGTATTATATATATTTCTACGGTATTTGATAAAAGTGTGTTATGGGCGTTTCCGTGTTCCCGAATAAAGCACAAGTTTCCTTACCTTTTTGAAAAAGATTTCAAAAATTGAATTTCTTTATTTTCATGTTAATGTTTTATTGGTTTTGGATCCAGTGAGACTGGCATTCCCAATTGAGAAATGTTGTGAGGCTGAAGGTATTGGGGAGGGGAAGAAGAAGAGGAGAGGGAGGTGGGAAAATACCTGGCTATTCAGATCTGGTCACCAAACACGGCTAAAAGCCATTTCAAGCAAAGTTGCAATTCTGAATGGTGGTCTTTCACCAGGGCGATACTGAGAGTATCTTCCACTCTGAAACGTGCGCAAATATACTGCACATAATTTTTAAATTAATTAATTGTGAAACAGCCCAAATTAATTAAATAAAATTTACTCGCGCACGCCGGGATTTGAACCCGGGACCTTCGGATTCGTAGTCGAGAGCCTTATCCCTCGACCTGGAGGCCGTCGATGTATTATTTCATTGAATCATTCTTCGAATACAGTAGAAATATACAGAAAGAAGTATGTTGTGAGCGTGTCAGTTCGTCTGAAGTAATCTCAAGTTTACTTTCATCTGATGAAAATGATCCAACATTTTCACATGTCGAAATTCTTTCTTGAACAAATAATCAATTTGACACCGAAATCTAAAAATTAAATGGTTTTATTTAAGTAGGAAACCAACGTTTGCTTTTATTGGTGTAGATTACACTTCTATGAATTATCTGTTCAGTGTGCCGAACTATTAGAACCGGCTTTTTAAAAATTCTCTTTGTCAGTAAAAATATAACTATAAGTAACAAAATTTAATATGACAACGTACATCAAATTTAATTTGATGGCGATAAATTGAACGCTTATTATTGAATTACTTGAACGAATTCAATTGAGTGTCCCTAATAGACAAACCAGACAAAACCATACACTAAACCTACCTCAATGCACTCAAACACTCAAAACAAAATACCCTTTTTCACCGGGCTTCACGCATTTTTAATACGTCATACAGTGAGTTTGACTTTGTCAAATCAGCCCCTCGTAATTTCAAACCTAAAATCAATGAAAAACATTCACACAATACATATCATATTACTCTGCACATACTAGATCCTTTCCCTTCCCCTCCCTCCCATCATTCTAACCTCATAAGTTAACCATGTAACTTTTCTTTTTTAATTGAATAATTAAAATACTCAATTAAAAACCTATTATTAGGACATTTTTTAGATATATTTACCATACATAATAATTATTGTATACTTTTCAAATAAAATAAAAAGGGCATTATTTTGGTTTTAACCACAATTGACGAAACTCAATGCCAAATAATCTGATTAAAACTTTACAACGGAATTATGGTACACCTAATTAACATTTGAATCCTCCTTTTTGTATAAAAATACACATACAAAATGAAACCACAAAACTAGTATTAAATATAAACATGGTAATACGGTAAAGTATGATATATTTATCTCTATGACTAAATTTAATGTATCCGTGTTGTTCGCCACACAATGGTGGTATTATGAAGGATTTCGCCATCTGCCTAAAATACATTATTATGGTATCTCATTTCCATACTCTTTAAACATACGTCGAAAAAATGACGCCAATGAATTCATGTCCCGCCACAGGAATTTTCAAGCGAGGCAGAATTCGAATAATTATTTGTAATTATGTTCTATCAAGATGAACAACAACAATAAATACTTTGATAAAAAACTATTTTCGTAGATTTGGTACTAAGGTAGTAATAATCCATGAAATGGATTAGTAAAACCATGTAGGTACTAAAGCATTTCCTTAAGTGCTCAGGTAATATGTAGATATATTATTATTATTACCATGAAAGATGTGCTTTTTTCGTATACGTTATGAACCGTTAAGATCCCCGAACGCGAATTCAAGGGTGCGGGTTCAAATCCTGACGTGCGCAGTATGTTGTATTTAATTGATGTTTTATTTCGCATTAAAGTTTACCAAAAAAAGTGTACGAGGTGTGTTCAAAAGAAAAGGTGAATTTCGAATTTTTTCGAAAAGTTTTTATTTATTCATCAATATGCATTTTCTCCCCTTCAAAGTAATTCCCCTCAGATATAATGCACTTATGCCAGCGCTTCTTCTTCTGGAATGCGCTTTTCGGTATGGCCATCAGATCGTTCTTCGATTCTGGCTTTATCTCATCAATTGTGGCAAAACGCTTTCCTTTCATTGGTCTCTTCAGTTTAGAGAATACGAAAAAGTCGCAGGGAGTCAAATCTGGTGAATACGATGGTTGAGGCATGATTACGGTGTTGTTTTTGGCCAAATAATCACGAACAAGCATTGATGTGTGAGCTGGTGCATTATCGTGATGCAAATTCCATGATTTGTTTTTCCACAATTCCGATCGTTTGAGCCGTATTGCTTCACGCAAATGTTGCATAACTTCCTTGTAGTATTCCTTATTAACTGTACGACCTGTTGGCAAGAACTCATGATGCACCACGCCATTGTAATCGAAAAACCAGTGAGCAAAACCTTCACATTTAATCGAACTCGGCGTGCTTTTTTCGGTCTTGGCTCTTCTGGCCGCTTCCATTGGGATGATTGGGCCTTGGTTTCGACGTCCTAACTATATACCCACGTTTCATTACCAGTTATGACCCTTTTGAGCAAATCTGGATCGTCGTTACTAATGCGACGTTGCTTTTGCTCAAAATTTAGCAATTTCGGAACAAACTTCGCTGCCACACGTTTCATGCCCAAAACATCCGAGAAAAGTGCATGGCATGTGCCGATTGATATAAAAACATCCTCTGCAAATTCCTTAATAGTGATTCGACGATTTTCCAAAAACATTTTCTTCACTGTTCGTTTGTTGACGTAGTTGCAATTCCAGGACGCTCATCGTCATTAACATCTTCTCGGCCTTCTAAAGCGCTTGTACCACTTATAAACACTTTTTTGAGACAAAGTAGACCCGCCGAATGCCACAGTCAACATTTTAAGTGCGTTGGAGCACTTTATTCCATTTTTAACGCAAAATTTAATATATATTCTTTGATCCATTTTTTTCAAACGTAAAAAATCGAAGAACACACAAAAACGTGACTAACCTTTCTAGTTGTCAAAAACAAACCACTAATCCAAAATGGCTGATAATACTTACATATGATAAACATATGTGTACCAACATAAGGAAAAAAAATCGATAATAGAATGTACACAGCCCGCGAAAATTCAAAATTCACCTTTTATTTTGAACACACTTCGTATTTGCAATTCTTTTAAGAATGGTAGATATTGTCAATGTCGCCCCTGTTAAAGACCACTGTTCAGAACCGAAACTCTGCTTCATTTGACTATAACTGTGTTTGGTGACCAGATCCAAATAATCAAGTATTTTTCAATTTTCACTCTTCCCTATTACTTACTCCCTATGACAGCCTCATAAAATACTCGAATATGGATGCCATGAATCACAAACCAGGGACTGTTGGGGCTTCTTATTTATTTATTTACGGTCAATAACCATTTCAAAACATTAATAAAAAATATAACATACATCAGTACATATATATAAACCACCATTCTAGAAAAATATTAAACACATTGACTATAGAACAAAAAATAAATCAAAGAGCACACATATATGAACTTATAAGGCAAAACATAGGAAAATTAAAGTTTATCTAATATTTAACATAATATGCTTCAATATATTGGTTTTTACTTGACCCAGGGACATATTAAAGTAATAAAATACTTCACATTACATCAATACAGTTGTTTTTTTGGGGCTTCGCGCTATTAAAAACTGATATAAAGAGTGTTTTCAAATATTCTACTGATTTGTAGACTTATGCTGTTTTGTGTGAGAAGAAGATCAAGTGTTCTTACTTAATTAGAAACTGTTCCGTAAGCAGAGTCTAATTTCAACAATGAGTGTTTGACTATCATCTTGTTGAAGTGGACTAGTTGTGACCTTAATGTCGAGGTAATTAAGAATAATAATAAAGAAGCGGCCGAGACTGGAAGGCTGCCAATAGCAGAAGGCATTTCGACAAAATGTACAAAATACAATTAATAACACGACAATTGAAAACACAAATGCAGATATCCAATATTTTTTATGTTAACGTTTCTTGTTAATTTATAAATGTCGTCGACAGATTGGTATGTCCGAACAATCTTCGAAATTCATTCCAATTGGTATTCTGAACAATCTTTGACATTCGTTCGAATTGGTAATGTGACCAAACTGCGACAATTTAGATCAAACAAATTAGAGATGAGGTAAACAACACAAACTAAAGATTATGTGTATTGGCGCATTTATATACAATTCCCATAGTGACGTCCTTGCTAAACCTTATTGAGATACAGCCACTTGTCTTGGTTACGCTTATTTGATGTTATATTTGAAAAGGGTACATCAAGTTGTAATGGTCTAACCATCATCATTTTCTTTTAATAGAACCCTGGAAAATATTTTTTTTTATATGCATAACTTTCATGCTAGAAAAGCTTAAGGGAGCGACATCTATCGACTTGTGGAGAGTTTGATTACAGTGAATTATAATCCAATAATTTTGATTCATAAAACTCGTTGCAACATAAAACCACGAGATGGCAGTGGGAAGAAGGCGTTCCCTCTTATAAATAAACATCACAGGATTGGGCCAGATCTACGAAAACGTTACCAATCAAACGGGCGTCTTACATAAACAACAATTAGTGGTGACAGGACAAAGGAAATATTAATTATTTATGTGAATCGAAAGGGATCAGATCGACGGCCTATAATGTAAATATTCCACCAGAGGACGAATAGGACGAGAAGAGGTCGTGAACTTTAAAGAAAACATGGGTAATGCAGAGATGAATAACCATCGAAAAGTGAAAGTAGGAAGTAAAAATAATACGCAAAATGTTAATTACAAATAAAAAAACTACAAAGTGATGATTTATCTTGCACGGGGAAAGGTGTGTTTGCATTAGAATTTAGACAGAAAGACGTGTCATGTAAGGTTAAGCGGAAAAACAACGAATTAGAGAAAATAATTCAGAGAACAATAGCTTCAATAGATGAAAAAGGGAAGAAACAAGAATTATACAGTATGGAAACTTCGGCAAACTTAAGAGACGATTTAGGCGGACTAATGTGAAATAGGAGTACAATTTTCTAATTTCAGGAACGTAGATAATTACAAGGGAGTGAAACTAGGCTGATTTTAGGTGATAAAAGGTATTAATTGAGTAGATTCAGGACATCAGATATTATGAAAATGTAGATGAGAAATGTATCAATCAATTATAAAATTTAAACTGAAGGAATTCAATAGAAATATTGAGATATATGGACTACTACTTTGAATATAGTTCGATACATTTAGGTAAAATTTTGAGGTTGTCAATGACTAATGTAAACAAGGCGACAAGAATTGTTTATTTAAGCGACCAGATGAACATGAAACTCAGGTGATAAAGAGACAAACGAACAATTAAAAATATACAGGGAAGATAGGAATATTTATTTAAGGAAAAGTAATAAAAAATAATGGGTTTTCGATTAACTCTGATTTATATCGGTTTTTTAGAAAAGTAATGGTTATTACCCATGATAAACAATATGCTAATGTGATATTGAGTTAGAGTGAAATGGAAAAGGGGGAGTGGCCAGGAAAGAAGTGAACGAACTCATATCTACCAGGTTTGGGGTAGGTAAATCGCAGGTAAAAACGCCTATAAATTAATACACAAAATTATTAAAGGTAGTGAAAAATCAATTAAGGATGATATCAAACGACCCGGATGAAAGTATAAGCAGACGACAGGTACATGCAAAAGGTGTAATACAGCTAGACCAGGAAGAAGCAGTGCAACACATTGAAAAATCATTCTGGAAAGGTATATTTATTAACTCAGGCAGGTGAGGTGGGGAAGAAATTATAAAGTGTTTACACCAATATTAGGATCAATTGAAAATTGCGCGAAAAGATTCGTTAATCGAATATTCACATGTTAGATCAGAGAAAAATCATGTTACCATCGGAAAATTCATAAATAAAAAGATATCGCGTATAAAGACAACCAGGGACTAAGGGAAATTCTAAAATTGAACGATGTGAAGAAGGCGCTTCTTTAAATAAAATTCAATAATGACATAGTGGCTATAATTACGAGATACCCGAGTTCATAGGCGACCAAAGAATAAGCGATAGATAATATTTTCAGAAAAAAAACATGAATCGAAATTTCCAATTCTATAATAAGGAACAGCAGGGCGATCTAGAGGAATGAACTAAATTCGGTCCTGGCCGGAGTGAGGAAAAGTGATGGATTCAGAGGCGGGCCAGGTGTTATCTAAATATTTACATTGAAGAATTACATTCGAAATTAGTATTACTTACATATAGGTTTACGAGTTAATAGAGAACATAATTTAATGAAGGTATGGAATGGAGTTAAAACCTTTTGATTCTAAGCTGTATATATAAGGAAATGTAACGGCAGAATATGGGGGTTAGTCGCGGAATACGTCGAGCGAGGAAATATTAAATTACGTGCTGGCCGATTTTAAGTAATTGTTTTGTTTTTGGACTTAGGAAGTTTCATTTGATTTGTTTCTTACAATTAAATAAAGTTTTAAATAAATTTTTTTAAATAGTTGTTGGATTGATTCAACAATAGTTTGATTTAATTCAATAATAGTTTGATAAATATTGAAGTTTCTAAAATTCATTATAATTAAGTTGATACTAAAAATTACTTCTGTGAATTAATTAAAATTGGTGGTTTTAAGTGAAATTATAATAATCGAAAGTGTTTATAAATAAAGTGTTTGAATTGACGTTGATTGGAGTTCGTCGCGAAATAAGTTGGAAGAAATAGTTCATTACGGGCGTATCGGTATTTGGGTGATTAAAAAGTGTTTTTCTGGACTTCAAAAATTTCATCTTAAAATAAATAAAGTGATTTTGTGTTCAAATTAATAATAATTTATTTATTAAAATTTTCTTAAAGGCAGTTCGTCTCGAGTTGATACGCCGTTAATTGCGTGCGGAGTGATTAAAAAGTGTTTTTCTAGACTTCAAAAACTTCATCTTAAA
>JAHDVE020006195.1:0-57617 GCA_022606495.2 Halesus radiatus
TTTTTTTTTACGGTAACTCCACACAGGAGACCCTGAAGGAAATAATTTCCCTCAAGGCCTATTTCATCTTTGGGGATGATGTGTGGAGGGTCTTTAGAGGATAGGAAGGAGTGAACTTGGGTCTTGAAGAGACCCATGTTATAGGATGGAGGAAACACAAAGGCCGGCAGATCATTCCACAGCCGAGCTGTTGAACACAAGAACGAGTCGTAGAAGCGACCCGTTCTCATGTGACAAATGTCAACCGTGTGCAAATGTTGGGTACGCGTTTGGCGTATTTCCCGAATATGCACCGGTGCCGAAGGGATCAATGACGCTAGTTCCTCGGAGCATCTTCCATTAAAATAACGGTAGAACAAGGAGAGCATTCCCACCTGACGTCTGTGCTCCAAAGATTGCAGTCCGTTTGTTAATAGGCGAATCTATCAAACGCACCGCCCGTTTCTGCACAGAGTCGAGGGTTTTTTCAGATATTTTGGGACTCCCGATCAGAGGTGGCTGCCAAATTCTACAATGGGGCGCACTTAACCTATTTCAAGCAATGTTTCGATTCTGAATGGTGATCTTTTACCAGGGCGTTACTGACAGTATCTACAACTCTGGAACGTGCCGTAAATATACCACATGTAATTTCAAAGAATAAATTGTTAAATTATACAATTTAATATATAAAAAAGTTATGTTTTTTTTCTATCTTCTACTTTCTTTTATAATTTTTCCAATTTTCACCATGTTTGTATACTAAATTTGTATGTTTACACTAGGCACTCCATTCGTCACAAAGTAACTTTACTTCATCGGTCACCATGAAACTGGCAGCCGCCTAGTATAGTGATCTAATGCATCTACTCCATTTAAATGTCTCCATTAAATATGATGTATTTTATAAATAAATAAATTCAAATAATTCAAATACAATTTACTTGCGCACGCCGGGATTAGAACCCGCGACCTCCGGATTCGTAGCCAATGATCGTAATGACTCAACCACGGAAACCGACATAGAATTGAAACGAAATAATCTCTCCATATCGCTGCAGAATACGCGGTGCTGAGGCGAATCCTTACTACATCGCCATCTTCCACAACGCGCGTAGAACGTTCGGAAAAAACATTTTTTCTTTTTTAAAAACATAATTGTGTTATAATATTGTCATAATTTCGAATTAATACATAATCCCTCTCCGATATCTTTCCCCCCGTTAAGACGCATTATGTTCATTAAAAATCTATAACAAAATTACGGTTTGTAAATATATTACGTTTTAGATACGTTCTACTGATTTGAATCTGATTGTTACTAACACGTAAATGTAAATATTATTTGTACTAATGAAGCCTATCAGTCGAAAGCTTATGAAGTAATTCGGTGGTTTATACGATGCCATCCATCCAGTGGTCTGATATCAATATTCCATATTCCATGCTCCATTCTATCTATTCCATACATCAAATAATAGCGTGATAATGCCCGAGAGCTACAAACGGGCATTACTGTATTTAAAATTTATCTCAATTTCGGGAATAACTGCTATTGAATCAGGAATTCAAAGTTACTATCGCTATTCAGCAAAGCGGTGGAATGAATGCGGTTTTTTTGTATTTATTAATATTAGTAGGTATTTGTACTACAGATTATTCAGTTCCAAATGGTTGTAACTTATTCAAACGGCTTTTTTTTAAATCAAACTATATCCTTTATTTTCTTACATTGCTGTTTGGTTTGCTTTAATCTATGTTTATTTATATTCTCTGGGAGGAATACGAAAGAAGATTTATTTTTCCGGATTTTTAATGGCGTTTTGAACGTACCTACCTGCACGAGACGTATAAGCCCCGCACAAGGGAAAGAGTGTAAATATTTATGCACCGGCATGACTATTGTGATTTGCGAATCCTCTTGAGAAAGGTGTTTAGTAGTTTCCCAATAGAAATGTTGTCACTCCAAGTGACTAGAGGATTGTTCTTGTTTGGCAGGGGCAGGTGGAGGTATCAAAGCGAAGACATGTTGTACTTTCTGCGGTTGAAGTGAAAAGAGAGCACGTACCTCTGTATGTACTATTTTTATAGGGCCCGAGCCACATTATTAATAATAATAATAATAATTGGATTACTTCTATAGCGCCGTTTTCGTGGGAAAATCACCTCAAGGGCGCAAAGCATTATTAGCAGGTGTTGTGAAATTATTGCATTTTGTATTGTAATTTTGACTTTTTCACGGTGAAATATAGGCTTTTGGCTCGCTTGGTATTGCATTTTGTGGTGCAATCCTGACTTGGTTAGTTACACGTTTTGTGCAACAATTTATATTTGTTATAAAGAAATACGTTTTATCTTTTTAAATTGATTCACTCTAGAGACGTTTGATATACTACCTACTCATTTAGCATGGTTTATTCTAGATTTTAGTTATACTTCCCGAAATCGAGTTTCGAAAATTCCTTTCAACTCCCAAGGTATCACGCCAGCGTTACCATTTGAAAATTATAGTATCTTACAAATTTCTCTTTGCAAGAATTTTAAAGGTGTTTTTTTATGATTTTTTTTCAAGCACTTTCTCATCATGTGAGAGTGTTTGGCACTTATTTGTACAATTCTGATAGAGATCACACTACCTTATGCGACTCGTAACAATTTAATACTTATTTACACCAAATCAAAGTACAGATATAACCTTATGTTTTTCTTGCCACTTTGTGAGCTCTGCTTGGTATCTATGCGTGCTTTTAATTTTAAGTTTTTTTTTATTCATCTGTAAATTTATCCCATTTTTTTTAAAAACAAAAACTCATTACCTCAGTTCTTATTTTGTAACTTACACCTTTATGATTCTAACTCGTTTATTTTGTTGTAATCGGGCTTTAAAAACTCTAAAAATTAAATAATTGGAATAGCTTAGCAGCATATTATTGAACTGTATTATTAAAATTAAAAAAAAAAACATCATAAACCTACTTTCTGCCAAATATTCGGCTTAATTAAAATATTATTTTATTTTACTATGGTTATCAGGAATGTTAGGCACAATATGTGTACCATAATATCATTTACCCCTGAAACAATCCACAGAAAATACGCGAACACATAATAATCAAACAATGTTTTGGTCTGGATAAAAACAAAAGGTACTTTTTTTTGAAAACTTACTAATCCAGATAAAACGTAACATTTACATTTAATATAATTGTTTTTTTTTTCATATTCCTTATAATCTTATAATAATATTCTTTAACATGATAATATAATCAATTTAAAACAAAATGTTTTTTATTATACTTTTTTTTTTTAATTATTAAAAACCCGTCCAAATTAGAATGGGGTGGGAGAAAATAAAATCATATAAATAAGTCGTCACAATGTGGATTAACCGCAGTTTGAAAATGGCTTCAAACGCCGAAACAGCTGTCACAATAATATAAACTAAAAATACTTGCAGAACTTAATAATAACAATATTAAATCTGATTTACGTTAAATTAAAAAATAAATTAATGGAGTTGTACGAATTAAACACAAAAACAATTAATAATTTAAAACAATACTACATCAAAAGTAACACCTCTGTACAGGTTTACCTAGTGATGAGTACACGAAACACTATAACATATTAAAAAAAACGTTTACGGTACACATCATTCTTACTATATACGACACAATCTATTTAATATTATTATGAAATATTATTTACATTTAAATTAATTTAACCATAGAAAAATAGAAATAAATTTGAATTAAATCCGATTGATTGGATTGGATTTAAATCCGAGACACTGTTAGACACTTCGGGTAAAACTTTGTAAACATCATAAAAATAGATGCCAATAATATGAAATTAAAAATGGAAAATAATATTCACAAATCTTGAATTTGAGATATGATATCGATGAAGATGACACAAATTGAACTGGTCTCATTAGCTAAGTTAGTTGAGCGTTGCCCCGGATAGGCAGAGGACCTGGGTTCGAGTCCCAGATGCGACTGAAATCTTTTTAGTTTCGGTCCCTTTGTCCGGTTTCATCTTTCATTTAGGTTATGATAATATTATTTTCTTCAATGATTAAAAGAAATAAACTAAGTTGTACAGGGAGTGTCAACATAGGATGGGTTGTAATATTAACAGTAATAATATTGAATGGAGATTTATAAATTTATGATTTATGGTTTGTAATATGAACAGTAATAATATTGAATGAAGATTTATGAATTTATGATTTATGATGTATGGTTTATAATATGAACAGTAATAATATTGAATGGAGATTTATGATTTATGATATTGTAATAATATTATGATAAAAGTTACAATGAATTTTCGAAAGAGATAAATAAATGTGCATATTATGTGTTAAAATTCTTTCGACGGTATTAAAAATATTCGTAAATTTTTTTTATATTTCTTGGATAATTAATGCTAATGGAAAAAAGGTCAAATTGAATTATTTCCATTCGAAAATAAATAAATAAACATTAATTTTTTGATCATTGAAGAAGATAATACAAACAAAATTAAAAAAAAATAATTATATGAATACCGCAGAAGAGTCCTAACTGCTCCCAACCGTCTGGAGCCAGTGAGACTATGGCATTCCCAATTGGGGAATGTTAAGTGGCCGAATGTATTTGGGAGGGGAAGAAGGGGAAGAGGGAGGTGGGAAAATACCTGGCTATTCAGATCTGGTCACCAAATACCGCTAAAAGCCATTTCAAGCAACGTTTCAATTCTGAATGGTGGTCTTTCACCAGGGCAATACTGAGAGTATCTCCCACTTTGAAACGTGCGCAAATATACTATATATTATTTTTTATATTAATTAATTGTGAAACAACACGAATTAATTAAAATAAAATTTATTTGCGCACGCCGGGATTTGAACCCGCGACCTTCGGATTCGTAGTCGAGAGCCTATGAAATGAAAGATGAAATCGTATTACTCGCATCTGGGAATCAAACCCAGGACCTCTGTCTCATCATTATTATTTTCTCCAATTAGTTTTATAAGCTACAATCGGTAATTTCAATAAAATGAATATTAATCATTATTTTTATAAACAATAATTATTAATCTAAAACACTCATCCAAATTGAAAAAACCTTCCGAGCAAAGATAAATGTCGCCGGCAGGACTCGAACCCGCACCCTTCTAATGTCCGAATAATAATAATAATAATAATAATGTTTTAAAGAACTTTAGTTTATCAATTAATGAATATTAATCGTTTCATTGATCAGGCATTTCAGCAAAAGGCAGGTTATATTGTCAAGGAGAGAGCATATTTTCATGCAGTATTTCACAACCTTGAGTAATCTGTCTAGTAGCGTCCTATATTTTCTGTTTTATTGCCATTGAATAATACTACCCGTCAAGTAAATGTACATTTGATCTATAAAACCATAGTATTTTTCTTTAAATCCCACTGTTGCACGGCCGGCATAGCATTGCTGTCTCATATGAAGTGTGTTATTTTAACCCTGTCAGACCTGAATTAAAACTGGCAGTATTTGATTCACTTAATCGTGCCATGTATTCCTAGGATAACCCGGCTTATCCTTCTATTCACATTCGCGTCATATATTCTACTTAAATTTATTATGTTTATTCGATCTAAATACCCAAACCACATAAGCGTCCCCTTCTTAATCTTACTCATTACGCATACATCAGTCTTGCATTCTTTATGAATGTCAACATTTTTCACAAGATCATACATGGTTTTACCACAAATTCGCCTCAGAGATCTCATTAATTCAGTCTACTTTCTGCATAAATCAGGGTTGGTATCAGCACTCAATTGTTGACTTTTAACTTCGCTTCTTTGGACAACTTTTTGCTAGCGCCAACCGCGTTCAGTCCTCGTTAATGGAGTTTCCTACATTCACACTTCTTTCAATATCACTATCAGTCTTTCCATGTCTATTTTTATACTTTCGAATTATCGCTACTTTCATTTGAAAGGACATTCTATCTCTAAGGGCGTATTTTACTTAAAATGACAAATCATACACCCTTTGCAAAGTACAGCATATTAAGGTATTAAAAAACAAATCAAACAATTATGTATTTACAATATTAACTCAAAACTGACATTCAAAATAATTCAAGGGAAAAAATTCGGTCGAAGACAAAAAATCACCTTAAAAATATGAAACGGCAACCGCCTGAATGAGTAGCCCAATTAAAAAAAGCGCATAGCCATTAATGCCAGCAATAGTAAATTGAGATTCGCAATTTTTATTTGCTATAGATATAGGGAAAAATATATAAAATTCATGTATTTTCAAATAAACGCAGGTACTACGGTACGAAGGGGTCACCAACCAACTACCCTATAATAAAAAATATCTCTGACACTCGTGTGTGTTATATAAATAGAAATTTTGAGCACGACTTACAGATCAGCAAAATGCTAGCTGCCTGGTCGCTAGCGGGCTCCATAGGTGACAATTTCGGCAAATCCAGCCTGCTACCTCTTACCAGATTCAACGGTTCACTATCAAATACTGCCACTAGAAAGATCAACATTTTAAGGAAGATGTTCGCGGAAAACTCGACCCTCGATGATCAAGGTCATCCAATCGTCTGCTCCTCACTCCGGTTTCTATATGAAAAAGCGAAGGCCGGCATCGGGATGTACTCCACGTCTTATGGGGATCGATGTTAATGCAGTGTGTTAATAAAGCTAGTGGGTCTGATAGAATACCTGCCTTAGTATTGCAGAGATGTGATGCAGAAATAGCTCCAATTTTGATAAAGCTTTTTAAAATGTTCCAAAGATGTGTCTCTGTGCCCCACGGTTGGAAAAAAGCGGTTGTTAATCCTATACCTGACAAAGGTGACCGCTCTAGCCCGGTCAACTACACCATAGCGATCACATCAGTTCTGTTCTAGGTGATGGATGGTGTCATCAATGACAAATTACTCACGTACCTCGAGAAGAACAAAATTATTAACGACCGTCAATACGGATTCCAGCGGAACCGCCAGAGGTTCTGTGCATAAGGCGGACTAGAGTTATTTGCTTTGGTGTTATATAATTAGGTGCGCCTTCTATGTCGTTTTTAAGGTTGTTTCGTTGACCTCTTTCTTCAAGAATTTTATTATTGACTTGTACTCAATAATTTCTTCTATTTATTTTATATCTGGGGAAGGATGTTGTGGAGTTTTGTCGCAAAATAATTGTAGTTTCTCTGTCCAAAAGTAATTATATAGAAACCGATGTTTTTAAGTCATTTTTATTAGATCTAGCGAAATGATTACGGGGTTTAGAGGGGATTCCGGTATGAAAAATTTTGCCTTATTGATCATTAACATAAATAAATAATTCAGGAAATATAGTGGTACGAAATTGAGTCCATCAGTTTGACTTACCACATTTGATATGAATTGAGGGGTTGTACGGAATGGGGAAGAAAAAGAAGTGGGAAAGAAGAAAGTCTCCAAGAAAGAGGAAGATAGCTAAATTGATATATTAACCAACGTTTCGATGACGAAATATGGTCTTTCACAAGGGCGAGACTGAGTGAATCGACATCTGTAATACATCTCAGGTAACGCAAAGTGGTGCCAAAAAATGACAACCATTATTTAAGATTAGAGCTAAAAAGCTTTTTTAATTACCTACATTTATTTTCATTTCTTTGTCCAAATTACGTAGCTTTTGTTTAATTACCTTGTAATTTCTTCATTAACGTGAGTAAAAAAATATTCATAAAACTGGGTTAATTTACTTACACTATATTTTCATTACGACGAAAGTGAAAATTGGAATCCAGATATTTTTAATGCCTAAATAATTATTCATCAGTTCCTAATTACACACATAAATAAATAAACTAATTTCTTGTTTATTTTTCCGCAAAAATACATTTCGCCAGGAGAGCAGAAAAGCAAAGATATGAATTTCATGTACGCGATTTCAAATTGCTAATCAGGCTCTTATTCAGGAAGCAGTTAATATAAGCCTTCAGATGACTACTGCCTATATACGTTATTGGAGGAATATGCCTTCGGAGGCTTTGGCGCAGGGGTATTAAACTGACGGCCTCCATGGAGGGGGAAGGCTCTCGACTACGAATCCGAAGGTCGCGGGTTCAAATCAAAGTAAATTTTATTTAATTCATTTCTGTTGTTTCACAATTATTTCATTTGAAAATAATGTGTAGTATATTTGCGCACGTTCCAGAGTGGAAGATACTCTCAGTATCGCCCTGGTGAAATACCACCATTCAGAATTGAATCGTTGCTTGAAATGGCTTTTAGCCGTGTTTGGTGACCAGATCTGAATAGCCAGGTATTTTTCCCACCTTCCTCTTCCCCTTCTCAATCCCCTTCCCAATACCTTCAGTCTCACAACATTTCCCAATTGGGGATGCCATAGTCTCACTGTCTCCAGATGGTTGCGAGCAGTTGGGACTATTGTGCTGTATTCACATAAAAAAAACTCCGTGGTAGAAAATCTCGGTATCACCTTGGTGAAAGACCACAAATCAGAATCTAAATGTTGGGTGGAATATTGACTTCAGTCGTGTTTGGTGACCGGTTCGGAGTGGCCAGATGCTTTCAATTCTTCATCCTCTCTATCTTCTTTCTTTTTCTACTGCTCTTGTCCTTATAAAACACCCCAATTCGAGATGCCATAGTCCCACTGGCTCCGGAAAGTTGGGAGCATCTCGTGAGGTATTTACAAATTGTTTTTTAAAATCGACTTGAACAAACACCGACGGGCCGTGAATCGGAGGGTAATAATGACCTATTTTTGATGTGGCAATTATTTAACAATTTAAAATTGCTCTGAATGTCAATTTTATGATGTCAAACGTGACGAGGATTCAAACAAAGCTTAAGTCAACGAGTTTCGAAAAATAATATAAATTGTTAGTAATATTATGTACATATCCATACAATATAGTACCTATTTTGTATTATTTTCTGAATCGTAGTTGATTAGTGCCGCTTACAGTCCATAGGCTGTGTCTTTAACATTCCTTCTGTAGCAGATGATAGCAGCGTCTGTTTTTAATCTTCGTGAAAGCGTGACCTTGCTGTTAGAGCTAATTCGTTTTTATTTTGTTACACAAAAGGATACATCTCAAGGTTTTTGGTTAAAAAAGTATTTTTTTGTAGTATCATACTTATGAAGACATTAGGTTGGCAACATTATTCTTAACGTTTAACTTTGAACACACGTGGAGTTCGATTTGAATTGGCTTTGAGATATATATATATATATATTTTATAGTATTATTTTCATTGTAAAGTATTATATTCACTATTTGGTATTATTTTCATTTTAAAGTATTATATTCACTATATAGTATTATTTTCATTTTAAAGTATTATATTTACTATATAGTATTATTTTCATTTTAAAGTATTATATTCACTATATGCTATTATTTTCATTTTAAAGTATTATATTCACTATATAGTATTATTTTCATTTTAAAGTATTACATTTACTATATAGTATTATTTTCATTTTAAAGTATTATATTCACTATATGCTATTATTTTCATTTTAAAGTATTATATTCACTATATAGTATTATTTTCATTTTAAAGTATTATATTTACTATATAGTATTATTTTCATTTTAAAGTATTATATTCACTATATGCTATTATTTTCATTTTAAAGTATTATATTCACTATATGCTATTATTTTCATTTTAAAGTATTATATTCACTATATAGTATTATTTTCATTTTAAAGTATTATATTTACTATATAGTATTATTTTCATTTTAAAGTATTATATTCACTATATGCTATTATTTTCATTTTAAAGTATTATATTCACTATATAGTATTATTTTCATTTTAAAGTATTACATTTACTATATAGTATTATTTTCATTTTAAAGTATTATATTCACTATATGCTATTATTTTCATTTTAAAGTATTATATTCACTATATAGTATTATTTTCATTTTAAAGTATTATATTTACTATATAGTATTATTTTCATTTTAAAGTATTATATTCACTATATGCTATTATTTTCATTTTAAAGTATTATATTCACTATATAGTATTATTTTAATTTTAAAGTATTATATTCACTATATGCTATTATTTTCATTTTAAAGTATTATATTCACTATATAGTATTATTTTCATTTTAAAGTATTATATTCACTATATGCTATTATTTTCATTTTAAAGTATTATATTCACTATATAGTATTATTTTAATTTTAAAGTATTATATTCACTATATGCTATTATTTTCATTTTAAAGTATTATATTCACTATATAGTATTATTTTAATTTTAAAGTATTATATTCACTATATGGTATTATTTTCATTTTAAAGTATTATTTTCATTTTAAAGTATTATATTCACTATCTAGTATTATTTTTATCATACAGTATTATAGTTCAAACCAGTTTGCATCACTATTGGTGTGTACAAATACATTCAAACGAGCGCTCTTTGAAATGATTTGCCCGTAACGACGTTTGAATTACCAAGCACTTCTAAAACTTGATCTTCCCCTTTTTTCTATCATCCACTTTAGCTTCGGTAAATTCCCTAAGCGTTTTTACTGAGCTGTTGGGACACTTATGCAACACTTCGTATAATTTAAACCAGCCTTCAATTAATACGATAATATAATAAATCAAAAAATTTAATCGAAAATGCCATTCGATATTTTAAGAGTCAATAAAAATTTGTTTGTCAAAGATCATGTTGAAAAAAAGCTCTGAACATGCAATATAATATAAACTTCGATATAGTCGTTATTATTTATGGAAGGCGAATTAAACCATTTTTGTATACTGCCTATGTTTTACTAAACCGTTATCAGTAGATATATATATAAATCCATTAGTGACGTATTAGAAAAGTGGAAAGTTGGTAGGTACACGTTAAACGTGAAGACAACCAGTAAATACCGCAGTGAAAAAATTAATCAAAAGTATCTTAATAGGAGTGTAACAAAATAAAGTAAAAATACAGATCTTAGATAAAAAACCCGATTTTCAGAAAATGTTTGTATTAGCTGATGATTTGGACATGCATAATAGATTGATGGAGAAATGATATTAGGAGATCATGTGATATGCAAGGAAATATGAGGAGAAACTAGTTATTCCCCAGCAAGATATTATGGCACCATCAAGTGAATCAAATACTTAATTGGGGTCAAGTCAAGAGTTTACTTAACAAAGGAAGCATCTATGAGATATTGTACAAATGTGACTAAAGTAATGGATTTGTGCCAAGTCAGTTGTGTGAAGGTGAATCTGCTTTGCTTATCCCTGCGGAAACGGCTCGATAGTTAGATAATTAGTTAGTCAATCGGTTAATATGTTAGTTAGTCAGGTAGCAAGTAAGTTAGTTGGCAGGTCAGTTAGTTTATTAGTGGTTTTCTTGATTATTAAGTTCTCCAGTTAGTAGATTAGTTAGTTAATTATGTACATGGTTTTTTTATTGAGTAAAAAACGTAAATATAGATAGCCAAACATTAAAATAACTAAACGTAAAATAAAACGCGATTTCTTTCACATCTTAAGCTATTTTCCACAGATAAGGAAAATTTGGTAATTGTTATACCCGTGTAAAGTCTTTATTCGAATAATATTATAAACCTCATGGTAATATTTATTATTTGAACACAATTATATACAACGTAAAGTATCAAACAATAAAGTTTTCTACTCATTTAAGTCATGCTTTAACTTGTTGCTTTAATTTGATAAAAATGTTAAAGAATTCAACCACTTCACAGTACTAATTTCCTACCATTGATCAGGAATCTATTTATGTGACAAAAAGTTTGGCAGTTTTTTCAAGAAACCTCATAGAGAAATACAACCTGCTACCTATTTTTAAGGGTGTACCTATATAACTGTACGTAAATTACTAACGTACATACAGCGAGTCGAGCGGGGCTCAAACCACAAAATCATAATTTCACAAAATATAAAAAAACACTATAAAACTCCACCATCCCGTTCAACTTATGGAAAATAAAATCACACTAAAAATCACCGGAGGGAGGAAAATATAAGCCACCCCATGATCTCTTTACAATGCGAGGCTTTCCCATCACGAGATGAAAGATTCTGACTGACAACTACAACAGAAGCGTGGATTTTGGGGACCCGAGGGAGGCTTTTATGAAATAGCGTTGATATAAAATCAGTTTTTCCCAGTACCTTATACTTGTTAAAAATCAGGGTTGGCGCTTTTATAAAACGGCTGATTTAGTCTACCCATTTTACACTTAAATCAATTATAAATATAAGAACTACACAAAAAGATCTTTCTCTTACTTGTTATGGGTGATTTTTTTGTGTTTGTTTTATATAAAGAAAATTGTCGTTGTTTTTCATAATTCCGTTATGAGTGTGATAAGAGGAACGGCTGCGCTGCCTGTTTTATATATAATTTAATTTTGGATTTTAGGCCAAAATACCTATCTAAACTGAACGATATGTTTTTTTTTAAATTAAAGGTTTATTAAATATCTAGTACGCATGAGAAATATTTTATTTATTTTTGTTTTAAATTATGAACAAAAAAATATTTTTATAATTTTAGAGGCAACTTAGAAAATTATTAGCGGGTTTATTGTTTATTTTTTTTTTAAATTTCACAATCGCGATGTAAATATGATTACGTAAATAAAAATATAAAACAAATCATTTAAATAAAAACCTTTTTTCGGGTCAATATTTTAAATTATGTACGGCAAATTTGTGTTCCAACGTAAATTGGTATTTTTTAATTTAATTTAAAGTCCACCATAATGCTTATCTTAATATTTAAAAACACCAAATATTTTGCATTTCGTTATATTTAAAACTTTTTTTTTTACATCAACGTTAGACCCCAAATAATTGTTAAAGGTGCCTTTAAAATCGCGAAAAATCAATTCCTTTAATCGTCTATATTTCATAATGTATAAAAAAATAAATAAATTACTTCTAATCCGTACTCGATATTTTTTATACTTTTCGATAAAGAAAAAATCATTAGGTTTATGTGAGTATTTTGGCGTCAAATCCAAAATTAAGTATTGTATGAAACATGCTGCGCAGTCGTTCCTTTTGTAATTTGACAATTAATTATTTTAATAATTTTACAATTTAACGTCTTAATAATAAAAGAAATTAATATTTTAATATTTTAATAATTTTAGTATTTAATATTATATAATTTTTTAAATATACCACTCAAATAAAATTTTGATAATTTTATTTAAATGGTATATGTACAAAAAATAGTAAGGGTGCAGTTTGTAATATAAATGTCATAAATAAATACAGTCATTAGGTGCTGAAAGAGGGTGTATTAAAACAATTTTTGGGATAGTTTAAATTTTTTGCTCCTTTGTACTTTTTGGGGTGCTGATTACGAATCAGAAGTTTACCAACATATTTTTTATTTATTTAATGGAATTTGAGGTATAGCCTAAAAACATGAATATTTTTTTTCCGATTAAAAATAAATAAAAGATTATTCATTGCTGAAATAATCTGCATAAAATTTCCTATAGTGAAGGTTCGTACAAGTTTTTCGCCATGCGTACCGTTTAGGCGAAATTGCTTGATGAAGTTTGACGAATGTTTGGCTTACTTGTTAGCGCGGCTCAAACAAAAAAAACCATCCAGTCTATCTATATGCACCAAAATTATATGTCTTATTAATAAACGAATTTATGATTTTTTGTTGTGTTGTATATGATGAAACCCTAATGATAAATCTGATTCGTTAAAAATCCAAAATACAGCTTAATCTTCGACCTTCGTTTCTTTGTTTTTTTTTTCCCAATTTTATCCCCCCAAGGACAAATTTTACAGCAAAAACTATGAAACGCTTTTTTAAGTAAATGAATTTTTTTAGAAAGCTACGCGTAAGATCAAATATCATAGACGTAAAAATACTGGCAATATGCTATAGTAGCGACTCTAGCGGCCCTGGCTTTAGCGCTTTCGGACTGTATTGCTATCATGATAAATATTTTATTCTCTTTCTAAACTATGTAGACAATGCGCGTGCAACAAGGCTTTAAATATTAATACAAACCTAATAGCCCATTTTAAAAATATGCACCTGGGCGAAAAGGGAGTAAAATCATACGTACGTTACCTAATATTTATTTTTTGTATTTTCGATTTCTATAATTTATTAAGAAAATATTTCAAATAAAATCTATTAAAGTGTATGGAAAAATCCAATTTTGCTAACTCGTGCCGCTAAGGCCGATGGTGTAGTGTTTTGCCAACTTAATATTTGGTAAATGTCGGGAGCTACGCGTTGTGTTATATTTCGACGGTATTAGCCTTTACCTTTCTTATCAGTTAAAATAGTGTAACATGATCTGAATCCTTTCGTTTATAATAGTTTTTGAATAAAAAATAAACAAAAATTTATCCCGATAGGATTACATGAATTGACTGATAAATCGATTGGCAATCGATTAATTCTATAAAAACTTCTTCTCCCATCGTAAATTCCATGATTTAATGTTATGAATATAGTATGCAAAATAAGTTCTTGTTCTAGTTTGACAAAAAAGTTTTCTCTGATTAAATATTTAATGTCACGATATTACTGTAAATAAAACACGAACGAAGCTCGGTATGAATATTTAAATAATAATATATTATTATCCATGATTTAGATCTTCAAAAACTTCTTCCATATAAACCGATGAATTATCAACTTTCTTTAACAATTACCTTCTTGCACCAAATGCAAAAATTCACTTTGATCAGATTATTTAACACAAGCAGGTCACTAACTTTTTGACAGTAGGACTTGAGGCCTTTTCAGATTTACAAACACCATGCAGTGCATAACAGTACAGGGTACACGACAACATTAATTGATCAACACATTCATATTACAACGTACGTAAGTGCAATGTATCCTCGCATGCACGGGCCAGCACCGTCCGAGATTGTCGGCAGGAATATATTGACGGTGCTGGTGACGTCCGTCCCTGCGCAGTTAGTATGAACACATACCGTTAGCAGCGCCATCTTGGCATCGCCGTCAGTTAACGTCAATAAACGCATATTTTGGTAAAACCGAAGGACAAGCAAAAATTAATTGATTTGGTTAGAAAATATTGATTTTAAAATAATAATAAATATGGGAATAGGATTATAAAATCTTCAAACATGTTGTGGCGGATGCTAACGCTCCGTTTACAGTTTAGTTGACAGCCACGTCTGTACCGTTCCAGCACTGTACTGTTCTGCACTGCGTGGTGCGAGTAGATGTGAATAGACCTTTAACGTCGTAAATACCATTTGACATGGATTTTCAAAAATTTAAAGAATTTAAAAGCACCTGTGTATCGCAACAACAAAAATAAATTCATAATCAGCTCGATATCCATCTCTGAAGAATTTCTTTAAAACAACCCTAAACAAGATTCCTGATACAGAAAACCGGTACCTATTACGGAATACTGTACTGGGCGTGATACGTACACTACTATTTCTAACACATCCTTAATTATTTTCAAATGAAATCATTATTTTTTCCCAGAACTGGGATTTTCCGATTTTATAATTACGAACTTGATCGTAAATTTTTTGAGAAGAATTCCAAGGCACAGTTTTAAGAGTCCCTGTGCACAAGGCATCAATCTGACAGTCCCGGGGGTCCCGGTCTTAGGAAAAAGCTGAGTAGACTTCACATCATATTACTATGAAAAATCATAAATACTCACTAAAATATTCAAAAATATAATTGTCTTGTCATAGTCATAATATAATAAGTACATCACCCGTAGCGAAAAGCAAAAATGACACATTGTAGCGTGGGTGAGAGGGAAGGAATTTTTTTTAAACTTTAACAGGAAGCAATTACTTTGTGATTAGAAATAATTTAAATTGAGTAAAAATCATTTTAATTTAAAAATGAAACAATTACTTCGTGCACATCACTTTTAATTTTATATGTTTTGGGAAAATTCCTGATTGTATGCTGTTATTAATGATGCGTGTAATCGGATTTGATAAAAATTGTCTTATTTGTTTAAATAAATTAACTGCGATATGGTCGAAACCAGGGCTTGCGGACCCTCGTAAGCCCATTACTATGTTTTCTATTTCTTTTTGGGTGCATCTTTCATATTTCTCGAAGATTTTAGGACAAGTTTGTGCGGTTGTAAGAAGAGTATTTTTTGGTTTGTTATTGTCAATTTTCTTAGCTAGATTCTAGATGAGAAAAAAAACCTGTGAGAATTTCCCGATAACAAAGGTATGGTATTTCGAGAGCTTTAGCTGCTTCAGAAAATATACGTCGACTTCATACTGTCTATGATCACTTTATCTATATCTTAGCAGTTAAATATAAATACCTCCACATCAAAACATAAGGTTCCAAAAACTACATATCTTTCCACGCAAATACCGGTGATGCACATTAAATCCCACTGCACATCTAACGCAACTACTTAGAATTACGTAATCCAACTTATCTTATTAGCAAGACAGTCTGTTTGATTTACCTCGCACCCGCAATTAACGAGCATCAAACCATGGCAGAATATTGCAACATAGAACCTACCCGAGTAGAGTATACCAGGGAATATTAACATTCAGGCTTTGACGCCGCCACTGACTTCCGGTGTGGAATTCGAACTCCAGCCACTGACAGTTATGGCTTCCTTCCTGTCGCGCGCCACATAACCGCCGCTGTTCCTGTTTCAAGTGTTACTTCCGCTTGCGGGGGTGTTTACGAGCCTCCATCTAAGTGGCGGGGATGATTTGAATGAATTGTGGAGTCCGTCAGAGATATACTGGAGTGACTCAGGTTTGTCGACGTTGTTAACTTGCTAGGAGAAGTTAAGGACGTAAAAGAGATAATTGGCTCGTTTTAATAAAAAAAAGTTACTATGCAACTCCTTCCAAAGTGGTGACGATCGATGGTTTATATGATTTGTGAAGTTCATCGAGGATTATCTAAAGTGACTTGATCACTTATTGAAAGATAAAACCTCCCTTTTTCTTTTCCTGAAATTATAAAATCGGAAAAAATTCATTTCGAGTTTCTAAAGTCCAACGTAGAAATACACGCTAGGTATTAAAGATATTTATTTAAAATCAAAATAAGTTGATGATTGTGATGAACTTCTAGTATGGAGTAATACTTTTTTATATGCCACACGAGAGTCCCAACAGTTTGGAGCCAGTGAGACTATGACATCCCCAATTGGGGAATGTTGTGAGGCTGAAGGTATTGATTGAATAGGGGAAGAAGGAAGGTGAAGAAGTACTTGGCTATTCAAATCTGGTCACCAAATAGGGCTTAATCCATTACAAGCAACGTTTCGATTCTGAATGGTACTCTTTCTCCAGGACGATACTAACAGTATCTACTACTCAGGAACCTACCGTGATTATAACTACATATTATTTTAAATGAATAAATTGCGAAATAACACAGTTTAATCAAATAAAATTTAGTCACCCATGTCGGGATTCGTAGCCAAGGATCGTAACTACTCAATCACGGAGAACGGAGAATGTTCTCCAAACCTATTTGAAGTTTGCTTCGTGTTATCACAACGTTTGCAAATACTTTGGGGTCGTTGTTTGCACAGTATTGTTTTATTATATTTGCCTAACCACGCCTTTTATCTGTTTCCTGGTACATAAACACGTCAGTGATTGTACATTTCACTTACAATTAAAAAGCATGTTTCATTTCGGCAATCATTTCATTCTAATTACGCATTTGGGATTACTAGCACAAAAAAACTCCCGCCCAAATGGACAAAACGCCAAAAAAAACAAGCAAATTACAGCAAATAACAGCACAGAAACAGCAAAAACAACAGCGAAGACCGCGTAAACAGCAGAACAAACAACATTAATCAATTAGCACTGAACTAGATAATGAATGTTGCGGAAAGTTGTTCATTTTTAACGGAGATATAAAAAAAACTGGTACGATAAACTAATTATGCACAGAAGGAGTGCGCAAACTGTGGCTGAAACTCCGAGAATTAAAAAATAACTTTCATTAAAAGATTTATTTTTAACAAAATGACCGGGATGCTTATAAGAATTGCTTTAATTTATTGTTGGACATTTAAATACAACGTTATTAAATACCCAGCATTTTGACACACCAATTTCGTTTCAGGTGACCTTTAAGTCTATTTGCTGATGGACAAAATTGATTTTGAAAATATAATTTTCGATGGAAGTGCGAAACAGCGATCACTCAAAGGTGAGCAAATTAATTTTAAAAAAAACCGTCAAATAAAATTTAAAAAATTGGCAACATAATAAAATGCTCGATGTCATTTTGTCAGTTATTGAAAAATCCAAAAGCTCTTTTTCTGTATATCATGTTATATTACGCTTACTTTGTGGTCAAAAGGCAATCGTTGGAGCATCAATGAGAGATAGAAACGCTTTGTCTATTTGTAAGTTTATTGAGTAATATTGATTCTTGAAAGGAAATATCATCAACTAACCTTTTGGCACCGTAAAACAGTGAGTTAACATTATACTCGTTCTCATTGCCCAATAGCTCGGCTCTGGAGTGATTTTTATGTATGGTCTTTTCAAATCTGCGGTTTCCTTCTCCATCCTAATTTGTATGGGGATGGAGAGGTGAACTAGGATTTGTTTCAACATTTTTTCAATATCCAATCAGCATCTCCAGTTTAAATATACAGTTTGTAAAATGAATATGTTTCGTAATTTTTTTCATTGTTCAGTGGTTACTATTTCAAAAATTTCACTCATTTGTTAGAGCCCATTATCAATATTTTCCCTCTGGTAAATTTTTTGTAAAGGTTTCACACTCCTGGTCAAAGGCACCGCTTGCAGATTATGGCACGATAGCATGATAAAGTAATTAAGCTTTCACATTGCAGCGCAGGTGGCGCCCAGTTCAAACATGGAGCCAACAGCAACTAACGTTATTTGAACGCGTCAAATGTTTGCCGGCGCTCTGTCAATATTTTATCTTCACGGGAATGGCAGAAAACGTTACCTCCTGCCTTTCATGCTTTCCTGTTCAAGTTTAAATATTTTTCTATGAAGGTGGGGTTCTGTGTATTTTATTTCTCGCTCCATGCTGCAGTTGGCTCGGTTTTCTTCTTTCTTCTTAATGGTTCTGAGAATGACGTAAATATTATGGTTGCAGTTTTGCTGGGAGAATGACAACAATAGGGGTGCATCCCTTATTGTTTTATACAAAACAGCAATGCGATGAAGCTGCTTGCTAGTAATTTGTTCGATATTGTATACATTTTGCCAGTAAAATAGATATCATTGCGAAAACACTGTTTTTTACAGAATGGCAAAAACCTCCCAAAACTAACAATACTTTACTATCCTATTCACTGCTATTTTTTTATGTAACTAAAATACAATAAGTTGTTAATATATATTTTTTTATTTACGACAACCTGCATTAAAATAAACAAATTCGCGCTACATAAAGGTTTAAGTAAATTTAAAAAAACTGAAGGAGTTAAAAAATTTCACACTGATGATCCTCATTTCCATTCTCGTGCTTAAATATGATATTAAGTATTTCTACCCCACAAAACTCTCCGTGATACATCAAAGCTCTCCTGGAACATTCATGAAAAATAATGTTTACAAAACGTTGATAAACTTGCAAATTTCAAAAAGTCAATAAGTAATTTAATGCCATGTAATAGCTATGTGTGATATTAAATTAAAGAAAAGGTATTAAATAAATAAATTACATTAGCGGAAACATCACTGTTAATGCAAAAAAAACTTAATTTGTCAATATATATATTACATAACTGTGTGATTTCCGAATATAAAATAAAACGTTTGAAGGACCAACCTCAGGATGAAACTCCCAATGCCCCGTATTTGTGCGCAATCTAAATACATGATTTAACAACATCGACATTATTCACAATACCCTTTCATATTATCGAACCAAAGTAGTGCGTACGACCATAAATTGATGAACGAGTATAAAATATATCGAGAGCGTATCCTATTCCGACCCTATTTTCCTTTCTTTTTTTTCGTTTTTTTTTTCTCTAGTTAGTTTCATAAATAAAACACTTGTATATAACCAATGCTAGTACAAGAAACTTTGTTGGCTTACCTTTTGATGTACTTCCTTTGTATAAATATTGGTGTTAAAAGTTGTTTGTTTTTTTACAAAATTAATAAATATGCAACAATGATGCGGAAGTTATGACTGTGCGAGTGCCCCAGTAAAAGCAAGCAGTGCCCAGACCGAGGAAGAGGTGAAACTGTATGGAGGAGGATTGCTGCACGACGGGAAGGATTCAGAATTGGAGATAAATGGCGAGGAACCGCTGTCAATGAAGAACATTTCTGGAGGATGCTATAGAGATGATAATGAGCAATGAACTAAATATATTATTTTAATAAAACAGCCGTTATTAAAATATTGTGAGCATAGATGTGATTTTGCCATCGTGTGAATAATAGCAATAAAAATATTTGTGAGGCGCCATTTTGCATTTTATTAATCTTTTTTTTCTCTTAAAGGCAGTTTCTAATCTCAAATTCAATTTTATGTCAAAACTTAATTCTTAATCTAATCATGGAAATCGCGGTTTCGTGCAGCTGTGATGCTTTTGCAGCCTTAACTAAGTGGTAAAGACTCTCAGTATCGCCATAGTGATAGACCACTATTCAGAATAGAAACGTTGCTTGAATGGCTGTACCCATATTTAGTCATCAGATTTGAAGAGCCAGGTAACCAAGCCACTTCACTTTTTGCTTCCCTTACCCACGCCATCTAGTCATGCAACCTACCAAATTTGGGAGTAGCGTAGTCTCACTAGCTCTATTGGAAGTAATTTTAACTGTTATGTAACCTGTAGTACATCGATTCGATTTCATCGTAACGATGATAACTATACTAGATTATTGTATTTTTTATAGTCACTCTGGGCAAATGTGTTTTTTTTTTAATATTTTTTTTTCACAGAATTCATCGCTACACGGAAATTCACGCAGTTATTCACGTTCCCAGCAATTCAATCCCAGATTTTGATTGCTGGCTGGAGCTGACGGATGACGGACGGATTTTTTTGGCAAGTGAAACGCTCGTATCGCTATGATTCCCGGGTTAACAGAAAAATGTATTTCTAAATTGCGCGAAAAACACGTGTGCCAAAAATACGTTCAAACTTTCCTTTGACGAGGCTTTATTATAGATAGTACGTACGTTTGGAAATGATATTCAATACCATTTTATTGATTTTTATATATTTATTTAATTTTACATGCATATTTGCGTAAATTATTCCAATCACAAACGTAAATTACATTATATATTCAGTAAATACTTATTAGTATTTTTAATTGACTAATATTCACGTAGAAAATGTCGATATCAGTTTATGAAAGGCCATGCTCATTCTACCGAGGGGCATTACTAATGATAGATTAGTTCTACATCTCGTAAAAACAAAAGATGTTTGGACGCTAGCTCTTTTAAAATTGTAAGATACGTAATGGAAATTTCTTTCGAAAATCTCTGGATTTCTTATATTGCCTTACAAGAGGTTATAGGCCATTATAATCAAAGCAATTTTCTGTTGGCAAGGCTACTGATATCCAGCATTTCCGATAAGAAAGCTGAAGTATATAATAAGGGATAGTACCCCAAGTCCATAAAATACTTTCATCTATGAAACTTATTTTATATTTTCTCCATCATTAAAGAGTAGGTAAAATCTCCTTGTCCCCATATTACAGAACAACTTTGTAAAATACTGCGAATCGAGCCGTAGTACAGTAAACGAATCAGAATAAAGTTAGAACGTGGCCTGGAATTATTTGGCACAAATCCCAGCATTTTCAATTATTGAAAACAAGGAAAATAATAATATGTCTTTAATTATTAAAGATAATATCAATAACTGTCAGAATGAAACATGAAACCGAAAAAACACAATAAAAGTAAAATATAGACGACGAGGTCCTGGAATTGTGTCCTGGCTTCTTTATTTATTTGTTTGAAACACGCATTATTAAACAATAAAATGTAAGAAAGCTTGGACTTCCCAACTGGAAACAAATCAAATTCTAGAAAAGTCAAATTGACATGTTTAGTTCATATCAAGTCCCATTATACAAAAATATAAGGTAAAAAAGCTAGTATTGACATAGTATGGTAATATAATATATCTAGAAAAAATTGTAATAATTATACATAAAGAGATATGAGGAATAGCACAGAAAAAACATATTATATTACAAATATTTTATTCAGTAAGTATAAAAAGTAATTACCTTTGTATTTTCTTTTCTACCTTTATCTTTTTCTTTTATTTGTCTTTTCGGTTTCATGTTTCATTCTTAGAGTTGTTAATATTATCTTAAAAGATTAAAAAATATTAAAATGAGGTTTACAAGCTGCAATAAGTTATTCCAAATAAAAAAAAATAATAATAATAAATTAACAACGATATCGGTTCGCGTAATAGTGGATGATGTCTCATCTTCTGATATGAACGTCATATATGCAGAATTCAGACGGCATGACGCGTCCCCATCTGCGAAGATCATTGGGGTGCATTGTGAGGCTAAAGAAAGAGGTGAGGGTAAAAATATGGGAAAGACGTAAGTTGGGAAGAATATACCTAGTGAGATCTGGAGGCAAACACAATTACAAATATTTCAACGAACGCGCCTTACTTGGATTCTGAATTATAGTACCCAAACAAGGCAATACTGAGGTTAATAACTACTAAAGAACACGGTGCAGTTATGATTAGTATCTGGGTGGTCTAAAGTTTCCGGTTAACCTCTAAATCCTCTGAGTAACATAGCTAAATCCTACGTCATTGTACGAGCAACGATTTTCTGCCAATAATAAAAGACATAGTAGGAGGTAAAAAAACTAATTAAAGGCGCCTTCATACAGTTCAGTTAGTACTGGGCCACCCAGTCGTGTAGGGCGGACTTACGTAACCATCACGCTGTATCCCCGCAAAGATAGGCGAAGAAAGGATAGACCGTCACACATCTCTGTCCGGCACACTCTCCTTGCTTCATTTACATTCAAGTATCGTCTCCAAAAAATTCTTCTGTTATTCCTACTCTTTACATGACCCTACTCAAATATTTGATCTGCAACTGCTTCTACTATTTACTTTCGTGACATATATTTTCCTTACATTACTGTTTTTATTCAGCCGCTCACATGCCCAAACTATCTGTGCATCCCAATCTTAATCTCAATATTAACCATTACCCTTAAACCACTTTTCCATTATTTTTGGATCTCAACGTATTTTTCATGGTCATATATTTTTTTACCACAAATTCGCCTCAGAGATCTCGATTCTGCAGCATTCAGTTTATTTTCGTCCTTCCTTCGCCAGTTCCATGTCTCACTTACATACATCGGGGTTGGTATCAGCACTTCATTGTGGACTGCTAGCTTTGCCAAAATATGTTTTTATGTCTGCCTTTAATAAAAAAAATCTACTTATTTTATTTAAACATAAATCTATTTTCATTGTCTCGAACTCGCTACCTTTGGGTTTAATGATCAAAGAGCTGACCCCTCGACCACGGAAGCCTTCAAAACCCACATACATACATCAAATTATCTTTCATCCTCACCCACCCACGAAAATTTTATAATGAAAAGTGTTCAAAACTGAAAGGCCTACAAGCTAAAAGCTGTTGCTTTCACTAACTCAACCGAAGCACTACTCTCGTGCCTCAAATTTATATCTTCCCTTAAGAGGCTGGGGCTGGGGCTGGGGCCATCGCACTGAAGGGATGCTATATTATTGTAATAACGGTTGCGGGGGTGGGCTGAAACATCGGCTAAGAAGTTGGTCTAGTAGCGAGGGGTAACTTTTTTACTTTGGATATTTTAATAACGGATGCTACTGGTTGATTAAGTTGTTTATTCTAATGAATTGTTTCGTTTTTTTGTCGGAGATTATGTCCATCGATATAGGTGATTATTTCTTGTTAAATTTTGGAGAAAATGGGTCTCATTTGAGATTTTGCAATTGTTTTTTTTTGTGTTTTAACTAACAAATATCACTTCATCACTTTATCAGATTTTTTTTCGTACGAGTAAGGTGGTTCCTGTCGAGAGCACTGATTTCCTCGTGAAGGCTTAGAGTTCAACTTGTAAGGTCACTAGATGTATTCTGAGGAGGAAAATAGATTTTTGTTTTATTAATTATTCTTCTGTAACAGAATATGTTTTCACCAATGAAAAAGTATGGAATGATTTTGATTTCATGAATTAAACTTCCATAAAAATGTTTCAAAAAGTGCATCACAAATATTAAGATTATCTTTAAGAATCACAAATTGTTTTAAACGTATAGAAATAAATTTATCATTGCATGAATTATCTGTGCGAAGTATTTTGGAACAAGCATCCACTATTTGATCTCCTAATTATGAATTTCATAATTATAGAATCGAATCAATATAAAGATAATTAACCTGTATAATTGCATATCTTGAAGGTTTATCTGATCAATTTGAAACGTTTGATAATCTAACTTTGCACTATAATCAATAATCTCTGACAGCCAGACCTAAACTTTCTTATGTAGTGCTTTTACACAAAATTATACATAATGCAATTGATAAACCAAATATTTAATCCCAAAGTTACATTAATATACCAACAAGAAAATCAAAATGGAGGATAAAAGACATTTTCTATTTCAAAGCCTATCACACAAATATACCATTTTTCTCAGCTTAACCGCGGACATAAAAAAAAATCCAACACTATACACTGCTATAACAATGAAATAAACCATTGTTATTGTAAACCCGTGTAGGAACTGCGATTTTTAAATTAATCCACTGGCAATTTTTGCCAATTGGCAACACTGATGCGCGTATGCGCAATCAAGAGCGACCCGAATGTCAGGGCATACAAGTAAACGAACTGGCATTCGAGTTCGCATGCCGATTGTTTCCAGTTTATAATTCCCACAATTCTTCCGTGTTTTCTCCTTCTGTCAAAATATCGTTGTGAATAAGTTTAACAAAGTTAATCCGTTTTTAATTATAATTATATTCATTTAATTATCCCTGGTCTAATATATCCATCTTAGCCCCCGATACCCCATTAAAAACTTTAAAAGCAAGTTATACCTCTGATATTAAGCTAATAATGTGATTATGCCCTTTTTACGTCAGTCAATACTACAAAAATAGTGTATCATTGCTATATCGGACGTCCAAATCATAATACGTATTTAGAAAATTGCAAGAGATGGGACTACGTAGTCACATGCAAAAAGTGCGTCACAACATAAATCGCAGCTGTTGACGTCACTATTTCTGGGACACACACAACTTACTTCAACTAAATTATCAAAAACGTCCTAACTGACGTATTTCTGCCAATCTCAATGACGTCAATCACTGTAAACATATGTCAATTGTTCTATAGAGAAAAAATCATGTAAATAGAGCAGTTATTTTAATGAAAGATCATTGTGAAAAAGTTAATTGACCTTTATTGAGATATATTCTATACCTCTACAATAACTCTTGATGAAAGACTAATGTGTCGATGTATACCGGTGTTCCCTATGAAATACAATATTTGTACGTTCTGTACAATTGTTATAATAATAATGATAATAATTGGATGATTTGTATAGCGCCGTTTTGTGAAAAATCACCTCAAGGTCGCTGTACATATATTACTTCCTATTCTTAATCTAATTATATAAATTATGAAAAACTATATGTGAAAATAACGAATGGTTTATGTACTTACATTTTCTACCTTTTACTTGTTATTCATTAACTGTGGTATAATTCCAACTGGGATAATAATAATTATTTTTTAAGCATTGGTGTATATTTTGGGCATATTGCCCGTTTTATGCACTAAAATAAAATAAAATCTGACTTCGCTCGCGATAGTTCCAACTCCTTCAGGCAAAAGTTTCATTTTTATATTCCATTCCTATGTCACTGTAATCAACCAGAAAAAATTTTATTTTATCTTTCAAAAGATACCTTCATACTTATCGGCTTTTCTTCCAACAGAACTGAAATAATTGAAAGAACCAATAGAACGTAATGCTTTTAATAGTTAAACAAATATTTTTAAGCTCCATGGATTGAAAAATCTAACTATAAAAGCTGACCAAGAAAATGCACAAAGCTCACAGCTCGACAGATTATGCTAATTCAGTTCACAAACTGTCCGTTCTTCTGTAAAGATTTTAAAATCTTCGCATAGTTACCCCACTCTATAAAAGTGTCCCTCCTTTACTTTGGCATCTCTTCAGTTTTCTGTTCTTACATTATAACGGAGAATTATTGTGATTCATGCGTCCTTATAAAAACACATTTGCGGCCGTTAAATTTTATTCGGGGTAGTGGGGCGTAGAGCGGGGAGACTTGCGTCGAATGAAATATTGCCACCAAAGAATTGTCTGTGCGGTGTTCTTAAATTGAATAAACCAATCTTGATGAAAAGTACACTTCGTCGACTTGTGGTTTTATAGAGGTAGGCATTTGTAGATAGAATAGTGATATTAAAAACTGATATTCCCTCTGAAAAGTTTATAGAGCAACTTAGTTTATTAATTTGCTATGTATTTTTTAAGTTTTCCTCGTTTATAAACTTTGGGTTTTGATAGGAGTAGGATATTATTATAAAACCTGAAATTCTCGTTTTCCTTCGTACAATAAATACATTGTATTAATTAAAGTATCTTGACTATTATTTCGCTAACCCAAAATCACAGTAAAACCTTTTAAATGATAAAATAAAGGGTAACATTATAATCTATATTTTCATAAGAAGCAATCACTTTGTGGTTTGACAATGTATTGAGTAAATGAAACACATTGTTATAAACCACGAATATATTTTGTTTTCACCAACCGGTTTCGCTTAACTCAAGCTTCATCATGGTAAATATAATACATAACTGGAGTTATTATATTTACGCTGATGAAGCTTGAGTTAAGCGAAACCGGTTAGTGAAAATAAAATTTATTCGTGGTTTATAACAACGTGTTTCATTTACTTAATATTATATATATATTTATCACATTGCTAAAACTGAGCAGTTATATAGGAATGTAGGTAGGTAGGCATTTAAATATATAATTTTATCGATTATTTTAGCAAAATAGATTTCCAACGTAATTTAAGTGAAATTACGAATTTCCTAAATTTAATCTGTACGCGAAGAATTGTTTCGTTACTCCTCCGAGCGTAATCCATAAATTATTCGGGGAAAGATTTACGAGACGCGGAATGTTATAAATAAAATATGTTTATGAATATTTACAGGGTGTTTAGTAAACATCTGAACTTTCTTTTAATTGGGAAGTTTTTAATACTGCCTAAGTGTCTCAGCATACTAAACGAAAAACGTTATCTCGTGAATTCATTAAGTTGATATATAACATGTCACATCTTGCAGACTACTTAGAACAGGAAACAACGTGTAATTATTTATAGTCCCATTGATATATAATAAATAATGTTTTTGAGGAAACCTTCTTTAAATTACAATGGTAAAAGCTTTGACCGTTGATTGTTTTTGCATTTTTGATCACTTAACTTTTAGTTCACCGAAATTACCCATCGGACATGCAAAATTTGTATCGGTTCAAAAAGGGCGTATACGATTGGCAATGACATTTTTTTTCTCTTCTGAAGAAACTACTAACTATGATAAACATGTACAATTTTATTTAAATATATATACATACATTATTTGAGAAGACGGTACAATTTTTAAACACATCAATTTACACGCAAAAAAATATTAATCAGACGGGCCGCGCCCAAATTTACCTTCGGCATATTGCGGACGTATTAGGTCGCGGGTGCTCAGCGATCCAAAAGTTAATTGATGTCGAAATACTTCTGAAAATATCATTATACCAATGCCCATCTTTAGAGAATTTTTTGCGGATTTGCTATCAGTATTAACGAGATAAAAACCATTAAGAATTTCAAATTTTCATAAAATTGCTTGAGCTTTTTATAAAAATATACCTTAAAATCTAGGAAAATGTCAGATGTTATTTTGCCGTCGCTTATTACGCTTTATGTCTTACTTTCCTACCACCTACCACCAATGAACATCATTTCGATAAACGATCATTTTACTGAATTACTCGGAAGTATTTTTTTTCAACTACTATTTTAATTATTAATTGTTTTTGTATTTAATTCGTAGAACTCTATTTATTTTATTCTTAAATTTAATGTAAATCAAATTTAATAATGTTATTATTACGTTTTGCAAGTAATTTTTGTTTTAATTACAGCACTACAAACAATACAACACATTTAAATAAATCAATTAAGCAAAGATACGAGCAAACACATTATAGATCTGAATACCTGACAGAATTCAGAATTTTAATTGTTTTCTAACTAAATCGGTTTTACCGATAGTAAATTATTACTCGTCCAAATTGAAAAAGACTGGGAGTAAACAAAATCATATAAATATGTCGTCACAATGTGGATTAACAACAGTTTGAAAATGGCCTTAAACGCCGAAACAGCTGTCACAATACTAAGAACTAAAAATACTGCAGAACTTAAACTTAACATTATTAAATTTGATTTACCTTAAATAAAAAAAATAAAAAATAAATAAATGCTATTTTAATACAAAAATATCAACTATTTGTTGAAAATGATGCCACAAAGTCTTTTTAATATACTGACAAAACATTGATACTGTTCATGCTGTGCAAAAAAAACATAATTTTCTTCGACGATACCAGGTATTTTATAATGGCAACCTTATATTGCTGGAGAAACGTATACCATAATGGAGCAATTAAACGATCCTTCGTTGACGAAAGACTGTCGTTCAGGATAGAAAATTTGCTTCGAAGAGCTTTACATAGATTCAAGTTCATTAGATATTGTCTAAAGCTCATTTATTTTATACTGTTTTAACGATATTATTTTAATAGTTACGTAGACTTGTTAAGAAATACGTTATCCTTTTCAAATTTTATAAATGTAAGTTTTATTGATAGGAAGTTTTGCCTTGGCTATTTTTCAGGAAATTTCAATAAATTATTCAAACCTGTTTATCTTTTTTAAGGTGCTGTAATATTTTTACTGCTTAAGGTACCAATACCGTAGACGTTATGCAATAATAACGAGATTTATCGTTTGTTAGTTGACAATATTTTAGCTACACACATCAGTTTGGTCAATCTGTAACGCCGTATTAAAAAAAAAAAAAAAAAGAAATATTCATTTCTCCCCTACAGTAATAATGTGTGGGGTAAATATAAAAAATCACTTAAATAAATTAATAATATTTAGCTGTGTATGATATTTATTTGTTAAAGCAGGGGTCCCCAACCATTGAAGAATTACTCCCCAGGGGAGGAATGAAAATGTTGGTAAATGTAAGAATAACAATAAAATATGTTCTGAATTCTTATGCAATACATGTATTCATGTCTGTCTTCTACTTAACTTCTTATCAGTTCCTAAACCAGAAAGTCAAGTCTGTGGAAGATGGGATTATCTGATTCAACGTAATACTGAAAAATAACATACTGTACTGGACGTGTGGTGCAGCAGCAAAGCAGTGCAGAAAATGTCTGCTAAATGTTCATGGTTGGATGGAAATTTAATATGTATAGGTACTTCTAAACGGGGGTGGTGGTAATATATTAAATTAGTCACGATGCAAAAAGATTAGTTCCACTAAGTTGAGGGAAAGAGTACCCTCAACTGTATTCCACCATTTTAGGCCATTATGGGGGAATAGCTGTGAAAAGGTTAAGGACCCCTGTCGTAAAGCAATAGACCGGTCAGTGGCTGAGTTAGCATCGCGTCTGGGTTCCACACATACGTTGTGCGTTCGCAACATCTTCCGCTTACTGTGATAGTAGTAGTATATTTTCAAATGTTGTCGGGTTATTCGTAATTCATGCCCCTACCTCCACTGTGACACCTAATATGTGTGTTCTGCAATAATTTTGTATTATTGTGTAGTATATATCTTGCCCTGATGATGGAACGGTTGTTAAGAAACCGGTCTGCGTTAAAAAATAAAGAGTGGTTAAAACGAAGTCTTAATGTTTCAATAAATCTATAATAATTATTGCTTAAAGTAAAAAAAAAACTATTATTATTGATAAAAATAAGAATATTCATCGGCAAACCAATTGCCAATACGAATATTATGATAATGTTAAATACATTAATATTCTTTTAGATAAAGTTTCTAAAAAGTGCATATTGTTTAGCTATGGTTTACTATGAATATCATGCAATTATGTGTGGTGAAGCTCATCCTTGTTTTGACATTTGAGATCCTAACCTCAAAGCCGACCGGCCATTAGGAGATTTTTGGCGGCTTTGAAAAATTTTAACTCTTGAAAATTATTATAACTATGAAAACAAACTTAAAAATGTACATAAATATACTGATATTTAAGTTAGAATGTCATCATTGACATAAAAGGAGAATAATATAGATTGAAGTTCTTTATTCTCAATGTCCATAGTACGGATAGTTTTGTGGATTTATGTATGATTTATTGTGCCACATCACATAGAAGAAATGAACTTTAAGGCTTATACCGTGTAACTATCCATATGTCTACCTATATGAATATCTTTTAAAAATAAAACAGCATTCTCATGATTAGATATCGATACCTTAGTTCAATAGGGAAATAACTCAAAATTTCTGGGTTTTGAGTTAATGGTGAAAAATGGTAAAAAAAACCATCCCTTCTCATATTTGAATAAAAAAATATGTCTAATTCGTCATAATTATGTGGTCAGATAATTCTTTACGGAATTATAATGAAATCAGCACATTCTTAATAATATATATCAATAATATATAGTATATTTGCGCACGTTCCGTGGAAGAATGGAATATACTCTCAGTATCGCCCTGGTGAATTGAAACTTTGCTTGAAATGGATTTTAGCCGTTTTTAGTAACCAGATCTGAATAGACGGGTATTTCCCCTTTTCCCCACCTTCCTCTCCCCCTTCTCCTTCCCTTGACCAATACCTACAGTCTCACAACATTCCCTAATTGGGAATGCCAAAGTCTTACTGGTTCCAGACGGTTGGGAGCAGTTTGGGACTCTTGTGCGGTATTCATATAATCTTTTTTTTTTAAATTATGTTTTTATTATTTTCTTCAATGATCAAAGAATTAATGTTTATTTATTTATTTTCGAATTGAAATGACTCAATTTGACTCAATAAAAAAATTCTTAGTTCAATGGAGAAATATGTGATATGTTTCCCTTTGAAACTTAATAAATGTAGCCATTTATACGTATGATATGATAGGTTGATAAATTACTTACATGTCGCATCTATATTTATGTTATAGGTGGACAAAATAATTCTACATAGGCGCGATGTCTTTATGAAAAATTTCCAAAACAAGTTTTCTCAAAATGAGAAATTTTGAGTTAGTTCCCTATTGAACTACGGTATCGATATAACAATATAGGTGCACACTAAGCCAATGTAACATCAAAGTGTCAAAGCTAAAATTCCAAGAAAAATCACCAAATGAAAATATTGATCAATATTTTTTGTTTGTAGTACTAAGCTTAATCGCTGTTATTGCATTGCAATATAGTAGCATAATTTTTGAATAAGGACCCTAATCCCTCACTGGGGAAATGGCAAGCCCTTACAGCGGAATAACTTAATAACGTTTCACTTGAAGGGCAGATAAGAGTGACTTACGTACTCGTATTCAATTGCCACAGTCTGAAGTATATTTAAGAGGCTGTCGGAGAGTTCTTAACGTTTTTAAAGTGAGGCCTTGGTGGAATTTATACAGGTACCGAGTCCAGAAAATTATATTTCACATTTGGACTCGGTTTTATAAAAATATTGAAAAATTATGATAATAAAATGAGATCAATTCAATAATCTTTTCTATCCAATGACGAGTAAAGCCAAAAAAAAAGAAACATCTCAAAATAAATAAATAAAAATATTAAGATGTTTATGTTAGGATACCTATATTTCATGATGGTTAAGGAAGCTTTTTATTACGTATAGATATTATTTCCACTTTTATTTTATTTTTGCGTTTTTTTTTTAATATTATTATAATGGAATTCCAGCATGTATTGTCAGTTTGAAGACCTCCATGGTCGAGGGGTAAGGCTCTAGACTACGAATCCGAAGGTCGCGGGTTCAAATCCCGGGGTGCGCAAGTAAATTTCATTTAATCATTGAAGAAAATAATATTAACAAACCTAAATGAAAGATGAAACCGGACAAAAAGACAGAAACTAAAAATATTTGAGTCGCATCTGGGACACGAACCCAGGTCCTCTGCCTATCCGGGGCAACGCTCATCCGACTTAGCTAATGAGACAAGTTCAATTTGTGTCATCTTCATCGATATCATATCTAAAATTCAAGATTTGTGAATATCATTTTCCATTTTTAATCTCATATTTTTAGCAGCTATTTTTATGATGTTTACAAAGTCCTACCCGAACTCAATTGCTAACTTAAACAGTGTCTCGGATTAGAATCCGACTTTTTATTTATATGAGACATCTATTGACTTTTTTATAAAAGTCCAAATAAAGATTTCAATTTTTAATTATTAATTATTCCCAGATGCGACTGAAATATTTTTAGTTTCTGTCCTTTTGTCCAGTTTCATCTTTCATTTAGGTTTGTTTATATTATTTTCTTCAATGATTAAATATTACCATGAGGTTTTTAAATCTCAATAAAAATAATTAATAATTAAAAATTGAAATTTCATTTAATTAATTTGTGCCGTTTCACAATTAATTCATTTAAAAATAATATATAGTATATTTGCGCACTTTCCAGAGTGGAAGATACTCTCAGTATCGCCCTGGTGAGAGACCAACATTCAGAATTGAAAAGTTTCTTGAAATGGTTTTTAGCCGTGTTTGGTAACCAGATCTGAATAGCCAGGTATTTTCCCCACCTTCCTTTTCCCCTTCTCCTTCCCCTCCCCAATACCTTCATCCTCACAACATTCCCCAATTGAGGATGTCATTGTCTCACTGGCTCCAGACGGTTGGGAGAAGTTGGGACTCTTGTGCGGTATTCATATAAAACAAAAGTTAAAAATAGAAACATTAAATAGCTTTTTATTATTGCGTGTATATGTATAAACATAAAATTTAACGACAGCTTCGCGTTAAAGGAATTTAAAGAAAAATTGCATTATAAAATCACTTGGACACTAATTGATTTGATTTATTCGTATTGTTTTACATCATTTTACACTTAATTAATATTCTATTTTTTCCCCATTTTTTTTATTACCATACGGTGTCATAATTTCACTGTCTTAAAACGGAATTTGTTCCTAATTGGTTAGTTAAAGTTTTCTAACACATTTTGTTAAATAATTTGTATTTTAAATAAACATATTTAATGTTAGTATTATTTATGGTGCAATAAAGAAAAAAAATAAAATTTCAAAAAAGGCTTTTACTGTATAATCCAATAATGCTATGAAGTTTATTTTATTGGAAATTTGTCGTTTCTTTATTATTTACAAATTAAAAAGCCATGTCAACAATCAACACAAATGTATACAAGTGAAAAATAATTAATTTTAATTAAATAGCTTTGTGGCAACATTTGTGGTCGCGCGGGTTCAAATCCCGGAGTGCGTAAGTAAATTTTATTTGACAATAACTTTGTTTTACATCAATTTTATTTATACTTTAGCCGACTGGGTTTCGCTACTACCGTAGCTTCTTCAGGGCAGTATACAACTTTATCTATGCCGTTGTATACTGCCCTGAAGAACCTACGGGGGTAGCGAAACCCGGTCGGCTAAAGTATAAATAAAAGTTATGTAAAACAAATTTATTGTTTTATTTTTTAAATTATAATGTCACATCACCAAGTTACTGATTCTGAAAATAAAAAAATTTAAAAAATTATTTGATTAATTTGTGTTGTTTAACAATTTATTCATTTAAAATAATATGTAGTACATTTGCGGCTCGTTCCAGAATGGTAGATACTGTCAGTTTCGCCCCGGTGATAGATCACCATTTAGAATCGAAGCGTCGGTTGAAATGGCTTTAGCCATATTTGGTGACCAGATCTGAAGAGCCAGGTACTTCTCCACCTTCATCTACCGCATATCCTTTCCTTCCCCAACAACTTATGTCTCACAACATACCCCAATTGGGGATGCCATAGTCCACTGGCTAGAGACGGTTTGGACTCTAGTGCGGTATTCACATTCAGTTAAATGATTAAGAGTTATTTTGTACAAACTACTATGGTAGTACCTTTGTATCCTAATGAGGGAGCCATGGGATTCGAAACATGTTTATATTTGTTTATTAAATAATCATTTATACAAAATAACTCTACATGATTTAAATAATATTTTATGTAAGAAAATCCACAATCATTTAAATAGTAGTTAATAGAAACTAACTCATACAGATTTAATTTATTTATCTATTTGTTTGTATATTAGAGCAAAAATTCTAATGATCTTCCAAAAGGTCAAAAAAAAATGTCCGGTCACAAGCTCAGTTGGTAGCGCGTCTGGGTTCCACCCAGGCGTTGTAAGCTCAGTTACTCGGCTAGCTTAGTCCTCGGTCACGACACAACCAGTATTTTCCATTTAGTTTTACGGTAATTGGAATTTTTCAAATATTGGCAGGTTATTCGTAACTCGAGAATGCTTGTATTTCTTTTCAAAGAAAAAATAATAATAATGAAAAAAGAATGTGTTTACGTAGATTTGTTATCCCAACTGATGAACTATTTTTCATTTTTTTATTATAAAGACAGCTATCAATAATATGTTATTAAAAATGGAAAATAATATTGTCATATCTTATATTTGAGATATGATATTGAGGAAGATGTCATAAATTGAACTTGTTTCATTAGATAAATTAGTTAAGCGGTTGCCCCGGATAGGCAGAGGTCCTGGGTTCGAGTCCCAGATGCGACTGAAATCTTTTTATTTTCTCTTGTTTTTTTTCCGTTTTCATGTTTCATTTAAGTCATGTTAATATTATTTTCTACAATGATTAAACTAATCTTTTGTCGGGGGGGTTATATAAATATCAGTAATAGGTTGCCAAAGACAAGGGTCGCTTTATCATATTGAAGTGACGTTAAAAATTCAACGGTAATAAATTATTTTAATTTAAATAAAACCGACGTGCTTGAAGCACAATCAATGATTTCTTCATCAGGATAAGGGCGTTTATAATACGTATCACATTTTCCTGATGTGGGAGTAATGGTTGAAACGAAAAATATGATAATGGGAAAGAACACACCTTATCAACGAACGAGAATTGTGGAAATTCACTGCTGAAAAAACCAGCAATTTTTCTTTGACATTTTCAGTATGATGACAGTCGGCACCCCGCATTTGGCGTTAATGAGGCGCATACAAGGATTTATAAATGGTAAAGAAAATATGTTTCTAAGAGAACCCATTAAGTTTATGCTCCGGAGATCGAAACAACTATGTTTTTTTTCAGTACGTGTAGCGCTATTATATAGTCGCTGTAATCTACGAGTATAGCATTCAGTATGAAGATGGACGAGAAAGCTTAAAATAAGTTAAAAATTATTTAGTTTGGCTTCCAGAAACAACGCAATGTGGTAGTGCCTTAGACGTGTTGAAAAATAACTCGCACTGTAGCCATCATTCGGCGACTGTCCGATGTAATACGAGGATATTTTGATTAATTACAAAAATATATATAAAAAAAATATAAAGAAACAAAATAGTACTATGTAGTGAGTGGTTATAGTGAGAAATTATTAAATTAATTTATTTAGTGTATTAATTTGTATTTTTTATTTTTAATAATTCATCATTTAATACCCTTGATGAAAAAAAGGTAGGTCCAGGTACCTACATAATTAATATATACAGAAAATATTCTCCGATAAATAATTTATATTTATGTTTTATTGTATCACCTTTATGTAAAAGCCTTTTTAAGCGTAAAAAAAAATTAATTATTTTACAGAAGTTTTCTTTTTCGAATCCCTTTCTTCGCGTATTTACTTTCTTGTGTTTACTTCTGAAGAAATTAAAGAAAGGAATCCGGACAAGAATACTTCCAAAAGGCGAGAGTACCAAATTAATTTTGAAATGTAAGAAAAACAGAACAAATGACGAAATTGTGTGAAAATTAATTGCAAGAAACCCGTTTGCGGAAAGTGCATCGGATATTCAAAAAGAACAAAGGATTGTACTAAATATACGCCTGATTGAATAGAATACACTGACTAACTAACCACCACGCCATTACTCCGCAGGGTTAGGCAGAGAGGACGGACCACCAAACAACTCGATGTTGGCACACACTTCTTGCTTCATTCACATTCATATATTCTGTTATTTTAATCTGACTTATGACATGGCTCGACTCAAGTATTTTATTCACTTGATCATAACATACCTTCTTCGGGCATCCCCGACTTCTTCCGTTCATGAAATACACTATTTAACTAATTTGTGTTTTATTTTTTTTGTTTTTGTTTTTTTTTTTTAATTTTTTAGTATGATACCACAAGAGTCCCAGATGCTCCCAATAATCTGGAGCCAGTGAGACCATTGTATCCCCAATTGGGGTATGTTATGAGGCTGAGGCTAGGCTTACTTTGCAGTTGAGTTTTACACTCAACAGGGGATCATCCGTCAAAATGACGGTCGCGATCTTCATAGGTGTGAAGCAGTTCCCAATTTTTCTAGTCTTAACACATCATTTTACTCCAGTTAACATTTATACAAAAAAATGACTGTTACATAAATTTATTACTAATTTCGACAACATTAAAATAAATTTTTCGGTATCCCAAAAAACAGGAATCGACAAAAATTTGTTAAGGCTCAGTTGATAAAAATAATTTCATGATTTACGTATCGTCGTTTTTGCGAAAAATCACCTCAAAGGCCTGTATAAATATTACTTCCTAAACTTTATCATATTATATACAAACAGATACAGAAATATATTAAGCTGGCAGTCATTCCAGATTACAATACTATATTACGATGTTTAGCTTGGAAAGATGACTTTGCACGCACAGGACACAATATCAGAAAAAAACACTTACATGATATTGCAATTACTATTTTATTATTCTTTGTTATTAATATTGTATTTATTAGAAAATTAATGATTGAAGCTAAATCTATGCACATTGTTACATAACGCAAATATCCCATAAATACTAGCCACTCGTTAGATTAGCACCCCTAGCGACAAAAATAAACACCACTCGTACTCGAGTTCCGGCTCCCGCACGCTCGCTGCACGCCGGCATTCTCTCTGTGGACCTGGCCTTGTAAACATCCTCCCCGCGGTGCTGACCCGTGGTGCACCATTCACCGTGGACCTGGCCATGGATTCCTACCCGGACACACGATCGGCGATCGACTTCACCACGTTCGAGCCGCATTATCCCCTACCGTGAGCTGTATCTTGCTTATTCCCCTTTCTTTGTGTTGTAATTCTATTTCAAGTCACATTTAAGTATGCCCGTTTTAAGAGAATATTCCAGAGAGAATCAGAGAATTTACCCGTAACATTATTTGTGATATTTAGGTTAGCCTTGTTCCCCTTGTGTAATCCTACTATGTCTGTGTCCTTTTACCGAGTAAACTACTGAGTTTTGAAAGCATCTGAGTGTTTTAATTGATAAAGTCTCGAGTCACAATCCCCAATTATAAGACCGCCTGTCGATTCACGATCCTGAAGAAGAGTCCCGAGGCCTGCCGATTTTGAGCTAGTCGTAGGTCCCGAGCCAAGCTCCCTGGAAGAAACCTCTCTCAGGGTACACACACACACACACCCTCTCCCCGTAAATTCACCTTCCAAACCTTCCTCCTCTCCTTCTCCCGCATTCCCGCTTTCCCCGCTCAAATCCAATGTATTACAATATGTTTGTCAGAAAATCTATTAAAATCTATGGAAAAACCTAATTTCGCCAACTAGAGGTGCTAGTGTAGAACGTTGCCATCTCAATGCCGTGATACGTCTACGGTATTTGGTTAAAGTTTTGAAGACAAATGGAGCACGTAGTAGTTCATGTAATCTTACAGTATTAATATCTTAGAGTCCTATGTTAATCGCCGTGTAGACGTGAATAGTAAAAATGGCAATTTCCCCTCATACGCAAAAGAGTCTGCTATTCAATTCGTATCACAATTAACGTACTGGGTCCTTTTTACGTGTGTTCAAAATTATAATAATATCTTTATTGTAATTAAATTTAACTATAACTAAAATACGTGTATAATATAATATAATAATGTAAGTTTACAGTGTTTTATAAAGTTAAATAGTAAATAATATAATAACAGTTATAAGTTGAATTTTCACATAACCCGCTTCACTAGGCTAGCCTGTGTTGAGGCAGTAATTTTTAAAATTATTTTATAATTTTAAAATACCTACGAATATAACTAACTAACTAACTAACCATCACGCCGTTTCCCCGCAGGGGTAGGCAGAGAGGACGGACCGCCAAACAACTCGATCTTGGCATACGCTTCTTGCTTCATTCACATTCATACAACGCCTCATACATTCTCTTCTGTTATTCCGACTTCTGACATGGCCCGAATCGAGTATTTGATTCACTTGATCGTGCCATGTCTTCCTCGGGCGTCCCCGGCTTCTTCTTCCATTCACATTCGCGTCATATATTCTCCTTACACTCCTCTCTTCGTTCATTCGCTCTACATGCCCAAACCATCTAAGCGTCCCTTTCTTAATCTTGCTCACTACGCTTACATCAGCCTTGCATTCTTTACGAATCTCAACATTTTTCACAGATCATACATGGTTTTACCACACATTCGTCTCAGAGATCTCATTTCTACAGCATTCAGTCTACTTTCATCCTTCCTCTGCCAGTTCCATGCCTCACTGCCATACATCAAGGTTGGTATCAGCACTCCATTGTGGACTGCTAGCTTCGCTTCCTTGGACAACTTTTTGTTTGCGCCAACCGCGTTCAGTCCTCCGTTAATGGAGTTTCCTGCATTCACCCTTCTTTCAATATCCCTATCAGTCTTTCCATCTCTCGTAAACATACTTCCCAAATACACAAACTCGTCGACCTGCTCCAAGTATTCGTCATTCACAACTATATGCACACTGTTTCGTACTCTCTCTTTCCAAACACCACTTACTTATTACATTTATTAGCTCATTCTTCATACATACTTCGTTCATCCTAGATACGAGGGACTGTAGATCTTCTATACTATTAGCAATCAGCACCGCATCATCAGCATACAACAGGCAACATATTTGCAGACTACTCATTTTCGCGCCCAAGCCCACCTCTTTCAATTCTTGCATACAATTATCCATGTATAGATTGAATAACCACGGTGACATTACGCAGCCTCGCTTAACACCTTTTGTGATGTCAAACCACCCCGTAAAATCACCGTTTGCCCTAAAACATGCAACGCTTCCCTCGTACAGAGATGCGATTGCCTGTATAAGATTTGTATTCACTCCATACTTGGACAACACCTTCCATAACTTTTTTCTGTCAACTCGGTCGTATGCTTTTTGTATATATACTTGTATAAAGACAAGTGTTCTGATTTATCAGCGCGGAAAGCGCCAAACTGTTTTGGAGCAGCCCTAGATTGAGCAACAACCAACTCGTGAATAGTTCTTGCCCTCAAAATTGACGACAATTCATCCGAGGGGGTAATTAAGCCGTTAATAATACGTTGTGGTTTGCGGCATGTATTCAAAACTCCGTCATAATAAGGATTATTTTTGTTTAATTCCCCCGTTATTTTCAATTACTTCAACTCTTTAATAAATGGGAGATATGGCAGAAAACAATCATGTTTCTAATTAACTTACATTAACAACAAATGAAATCTAAATTACATTATAAATAAGTCACATAAAAACAATTTTGAGCAGTAGTAACAGCATGATGTGGTTTGTAAATGTATTATTGAATTTTCTCAAATAAACAAGGATAGGATGAAATCCGTTACCTTGAGAAGATATTCCTCATAACAAATTGAAACAACTCAGTAACAATAGTAATAATAATTCGATGATTTGTATAGCGCCGTTTTTGTGAAAAATCATCTCAACGGCGCTGTACAAATATAACTTTATACTTTTAATCTTATTATGTACAAACACATACAGAAACATGCTTACTGTTCAAACTGTTTAAAAGTAACTAATTTTAAAAACAATCTGTACTATTAAAATCTAACTGATTAAATATGGCAAAAATCGCCCTTAATGGGTGAAAGCTATCAAATAACAAAGTAAATATAAAAAAAGTAACTAATGTAACTTATGTTTCCACATACTTTCCAGTAACCATACCACAAAACTTGAGGTATGTAGGTACATTTAAAGTTATAAGATTTTTCACGAAAACGGCGCTACACAAATAATATTTTTTTATTATTATTATAAGACGATATCTAGGTATGTATATTATTATTTCTTGATAATAGAAATATACAATACTAGCTTATGTGTACCCGGCCTTGCTGGGGATTTGGAATAAAGTTATGAACTTGTGAATTCTTGCTTGTCATTAGGGTGCCATAATTGATTTGACAGCGAAAGTAACTTTCTCCAAATAAAGAAACATTCATTTGAATATTTTTATATTTCATTCCAAACGTTTATTTTTTCAAAATATATCTAAATCATAAAGTTCTTAAGCAGGTACCTACTCGTGTTTTCCATTTTGAAAATATTCGAGCCAAAAAACCTTCTTCTTTTGAATATGCAATCTGTGGCTAACCAGAGTGTTATATACTCGTATATGGGCAGACCTAAATAAAACATGGCGGGTTCAATGTTTTTCATACTAATTTTAAAACGTTATAGCAAGAGTTTTACATATTGGATTTCATTCAAACTACTTTCTAAACCTTCCCGGCACTAAAAAAAAAACTGTGCTATTTTCAGCGAAAATTTCAACGAAAAAAACTTATACATATCTGCACTGGTCACTCAGCTGAGTAACCGCCCAACCCCACCCCGAAACTAATGGTTCAACATCTAAAAAAAAAATTACTCCTAATAAAATCCGGTATATCTGATACATCCTGTATGTACAATTTGTAATATTACATGATATATTTTATTACATACCTTCGTTTCGGAAGGAAATGGTTGTGTGTATTGAAGCGGAACAGAGCCTTATCTCCAGCGGTTCTGAGCTCTGGTACGGGGGACACAAATGTACCTTCTCAAATTTCCTAGCTATTTACTGCATTGTTCATAATCTCATTGAAATTAATCAGCGACCTGTCCTATGTAATTAGATTTATGTAATTGGGGTACTTCTGGGCTAGGCAGTTGTAACAATTAATTTAGATTTACAACTTGAATTGAAAAAAGTGCATTAATACTACCCATTCTCTAAACACTCTGCTATGGATAACTTTCAAATAAGTTTGTCATTATACCATGATGTGGATTATTATTTTAAAATGGATTACTAAACTTATTCACTTCTGTTTGCATAACATTTTGAAGGCATTGTTAGCTGTTTAGTAATTTGATCACTTATCAATAGTTTGTTGTCAATTAGTTGATTACGATTTATTTTTATTTTTATTACATCTATGCACAATTTTTGTGCTTTGGTAACTGTGCCAGTCTCACTAGGCATATTCTGTATTGAGACAGGTTAGTTAACAAATATTTTTATTTATCTTTATCTTTTTTTATTGTATAATATTATTTTTCATACATTTGGAATTAGACCTCTTTCATTAAGTAATTGCACTTTATAGGATAAAAAAAATAGTATATATATATATATATATATATGTATCACATAATACTTGTCATTCTGAAGTTATTAATTTTAACAAAGGAAATACGAGTAGATGGAAAGATTTTTCTGTTGACAATATGGATTTTTTTAAAACTTAAAAAAAAGTATGGTTTAATTTTGAACCTTGTTCGTGATTGGAAAAAATGATAACGTCGCACATCTTCGCAACTTCTTCAGTAGGTGCATGGAAGTACGAGATGTATTGAAAGTGTTTCTTTTTATTTTGTTTTTTTTTTTTATATAACAGAGTTAATTATCATTTTTAATATAAACTTTCCCTCTTTTCTTATCATTTCTCTGAACTTGTAATACAATCTTATCGTTTTGTTCTTTTTTAACTAAGTTCTTGCAGTAGCTTAGTGTATACAAATTCCACAGAAAATAATATTATACAATGAAACTTAAAATATGCTTCGTACGTGTACGTATTGAAGATTTTATTTTTATTTTTAAAGCGATGTTATTGAAACTTCGTGTTCATCTAACCGATTTAATGTATATACTTGTCAATGATTCTGTAAAAACAATTATAATTACATATGTAAATTTCAATTAACTAATTCCTTCCATATTTCAACAAAAGGTTTCGCCCTTTTGGGTAGTAGGTATAAAGCTTAGCATTTGCAAGCGAGTTGATAGACGTTGTAATGTGATTAATTACTCAACTAAAACACGCGATTAATAAACGGTTACAGCAAATATTGTACATTGTGCTACATCGCCCTCCAAAGACACGCTTTGAACGAGTAAAACAATGAACAATGTTGATATTTCAGCTTTTATTACAAGGTAAAACTCGCAATATGTTATCATAAAATTTCCTTCCTCCTAAAATTAAAATTTATAGCTTTAAGTGCATACTTGTGTCGCCTTTCAAATTCTTCAGGCCGGTTTCAATATGGGACCGAAAGCAAACTCCCTGCCAACTCGCTCGAGAGAAGTGCAAACGAAGATTATTCAATTACCTTCAGAGACAAGTGGCGCGCAATTAATTTTCACTGAATTAGGAATTTAATTTGGATAATTCTGTTAAAAACCTAATTGTACGTGATGACGATAGGATTGATTGAATCGTCATTTTAATTAATTGATTTCATTGCCGTCAACCCGGGCATTTATTGGCATTAAATAAGTTGATACCAATTATTATACATGTATTTTAATCGTCTAAATATCTAGTACGGATGAGAAGCATTTTTTTCTATTTTTGTTTTAAATTATGAAGTATATGTCATGAAAAAAAACAATTTTCATAATTTTAGAGGCAAATTGTAAATTATTTGCCGGTTTATTGTATTTAATTTTTTTTTTTACAAATTTACTATTTAAATATGATTAAGTAAATAAAAATATAAAAAAACAAGACAAAAACAAATCGTTTTTTTCGGGTCGATATTTTAAATTATGTACGGCAAATTTGTGTTCCAACGTAAATTGGTCGTTATTAATTTAGTTTAAAGTCCACCGTAATGCTAATATTAATTTTTTTTTAAATTTTTTTATTGTATATATTTCATCATATTTTCAAAGCAGACGGCCTTAAATTTTTTTAAAATCACCGTTAGCCCTCAAATAATTGTTAAAGGTGCCTCTAAAATCGCGAAAAATCAATTCCTTTAATGGCCTATATTTCATAAGGTAAAACAAAAATAAATAAATTACTTCTCATCCGTACTAGATATTTACTATACTTTTTGATGAAAAAAAAAATCATTAGGTATTTTAACTAAGTTTTGTATGAAACAGGCCGCGCAGCCATTCTAATGATTACATAAAATACCCTTTTTACCCCTGATACCCAAAATTGTATATAACCCATAGTATAAGAATTAATTGTACCAGTAAAGATAGCCGTCACAGGCTGAGGAGACCGGTCATGGTCAAAAATAAAAAAAGTGGAATAGAGTTTAAAAATGTTTTAATTTATTTAATCATTAGCTCTTATATTTTGTGAGTGAGATATGTGGGAAGAGTATGATTTCCAATTATTATGGATATGTATTTTTTTTAATTGCTTCCTGATATCTTCCATGTTACTTGTGAATTATAGTTTTTCTATATGATGTATCATTTATTTTTTGTTGTATCATATTAATTGCAGACAATGGGAGTTTGTACCCGCTAAGCCACTGCAAGTAGCTTATCAGCAGGACTTTAGTTTAACAATATAATATAAAACACAACAGTGAATAAAAATAATCATTCAAACAGTAACACAATAATAGAACAATATAGGTGCATGCATGTAATGCAATGTACAATGATCAGGTTTAAAAAAATATGAAAACACAACAGTTTTGTTATAGTGACAAGTGTTTTTGAACATGATTCTATTTAGTGTTTTGTTGGATGTGTTAAGCTCTTTAACCTTTAAAGTGGCAGCGTATATTACAACATACATGTTTTTATATAAATCTATAGCCTAAATTATTTAGAAAACTACTTCAATTCAAGAGGTTTTAAGTTTACGGCAAGAAGAAATTTATACCACTTGGAGGTGTAGGTGCAGTGATTTTATAAACAATTTAGACTATAGATTGAAACAAAAAAAAAACATGTATTTCGTAATATACGCTGTCACGTTAAGAGGAACGGCTGAGCGCACTGCTTCATACAAAACTTACTTCCGGACTTGAGGCCAAAATACCCACCCTAACTGAATGACCTTTTTTTAAATTAAAGGCATAGTAAATATCTAGTACGGATTAGAAGAATTCTATTTATATTTGTTTTAAATTATGAAATATATGCCATTTGGTAAAACAATTTTTCATGATTCTTTGCGGGCTTATGGTAAATATTTTTTAACTTGTTATATGTAGTATGTAAATATGATTACACACAATAAAAAAAATAAACGTCTTTAAGAAAACCATTTTTTCGTTTGCGAAATTTTAAATTATTTACGGAGAATTTGTGTACCAATGTAAATTGGTCGTTTTTATTTTAAATTAGCTTATGTGTACCCGGCCTTGCTCGGGTACAGTAATTGATTTGAGAGCGAAAGTAACTATCTCCAAATAAAGAAACATTCATTTGAATTTTTTATTATTTTTTTTTTAATGAAAGGCAAATATTCCCCAGTTACGAATAACCTGACAATATTTGAAAATCTCTTACTACCATCACAATAAGCGGAAGATGTTGCTTGTGTCGTAAATGGAGGACTTAGCCAGCCGAGGAATTGAACTCACGACGCCTGGGTGAGACCCAAACGCGATGCCAACTCAGCCACTGACCGGTCAAACGTTTATTTTTTTCAAAAGTATATCTAAATCATAAAGTTCTTAAGTAGGTACCCAAAAAAACCTCTTTTGAATATGCAATCTGTGGCTAACCAGAGTGTTATCTAAATAAAACATGACGGGTTCAATGTTTTTCGTCTTAATTTTAAAATATTAAAGCAACAGTTTTACATATAGAATTTCATTCATACTACTTTCTAAACCTTCCCAGCACTAATAAAAGCGAAACCGGTCTTTTGATTTTTGAGAACATCGAGGACAAACAAACAAACTTACATTGATTTATATATATATATATATATATATATATAGATTTAAGTTCATCATAATACTTATTTAAATACTTTTTTATTTTGTTTTATATTTAATTATATTTTCATAGTAGACGGAGTAAAACTTTTTTTTTGACATCAATTAGTTGCCATTGAACTCGCGAAAAATCGATTTCTTTTATGGCCTTTGTTTTTTAAGACCAAAAAAATATTTTTTAAACACTTCTAATCCGTAATAGATATTTCCTATACCTTTTGATGAAAAAAAGATCATTAGGTTTGGGTGAGTATTGAGCCTCAAATCCAAAATTAGGTTTTGTATGAAACAGGCCACGCAGGCGATCCCCTTAATAATAAAAACAATAACAAACGTTTATTCCGGTATGTGGGGAGGTTAGTGGAGTCCCACGCATTCAATAGTTATAAAAAATGTACAAAATGTTTCCAAAAGTTTGAAAAATAAAATGATAATATGATAGTACGGTTAATGGTTTTAATGTACGTGTCTGTAGCTCCAACCCATGCAGATGTACCATAAGTCAAAATGCTTTGACAAAGGGCTATCTGATCTAATTTTCAGGAAATGGGAAATACGTCAAAGGGAAATACGGAAATGAGGAATCTGTCAAAGGTTTTTTTTACGCTTCACTAACTACTGTTTTAATTCACAAAACCATGAAATTATTTCTCATTCACGAAATGATATCATTCAATAAAAAAAAATATAGTACATTTCGTTCCAGCATGGTAAATACTTTCAGTATCGCCTCGGTGAAAGACCACTATTCGGAATCGAAATGGTGCTTAAAATGGCTTCGACCACGTTTAATTACCAAATCTCAATAACAAGGTTACTTTCCAACCCTCCTCTTTCTCACCCACTTCCCCTCATCACTCCTTTCAGCCTCACAATATAGGTACCCTGATTGAGGATGCCAAAGTGCAACTGGCTCCGGGCAGTTGAGATTATTTTGCGGTATTCACAGAAAAAGTTTATCTTTCATTTTTTTAATTGTCTTCCTTATAACTCTGTCAAATATTTATATTTTATTTTTTAAAATGTGTTTTTTAGGACTCAATTTTTATTGTATTTAAGTTTATTTTGTAGAACTCAATCTTTGTTGTATTTAAGTTTAATTTGGGGAACTCCATTTTAATCGTGTTTAAGTTTATTTTGTAGAACTCCATTTTTATCGTGTTTAAGTTTAATTTGTAGAACTCCATTTTTATTGTGTTTAAGTTTAATTTGTAGAACTCCGTTTTTATTGAAAGTTTTCTAAATATAATTAACATTATCATTCAATTTTTAGAATCTGTTTATTTATAAAAAAAGTTCTGTTAGGTAATTTTTATTTCGTGTGACAGCTGTTTCGCTTTTCGACGGCATTATCAAACTGTGGAGAAGAATTGACGGTTATTTTAGTGGTTATTAATTTACCCAGAAATCAATAAGAGCATTGGTAATAAACATGAAAACATTTTATGAGATACTAATTTTAAAACACTTATATTTTATTTTGTGACAGTGTGTCCAGGAGTTACGGACGTATTAATTCATCCCTCCCTCTGTACTGCAAAGACGATAGGTCGAGTGTCCAGCTGGTAAGATTAAGGGGTTTCTGATGGGTAGACGCAATCGCCGTCAAGACGTGGACAAATTTTATCCCATGGACCCGGACACCCCTTCTAAATCACCAAACGGAGCGATCCACTTGGGGTGAGCTATGGCAGAGGTATTGGTTATCCAATGAATGGTTCATTAGTCTACGGTACCTATACCCGCCTCTCAAAATGGAATTGAATGAAAACAAATATTTACTGAGTTAATAAGCTATTCCCATCGGAGGATTTAAGTTATTGTAACTTTCACCTTGTGGACTGCTGTCTGGAAATACTTGAGCTGCCCTCGTATCAGTCAGGTAAGTTTCAAACCCACGTGGTGCTGCGTTTGCTCGCACTATGTCTTCCATTAATCTTCCATTGGATTAGATGGGCTACTTTGTATTTGCAACCCCCCCTCACGGACCCCAGCATTAGTCACCCCATCTGTCCAGCAGGGTGTTTTGAGGATTCGAGAATAGATCGTCAAAGTTTGAGTTATTTATTTTATTTTCAGACTCGGACAGAACATTTGACGAATACTACTAGAAGAATGTGTCTAGAGCGTAGGTTTCCAACGGGGTCAGTATCGCCCCCCATGGGGCTTTGCAAATACCAAATAGGGGCGGTGAAAGGCTGAAATGGATGCGAGGACCAATTTTTTTATTTTTTTTATTTTTCTTATGAATTCAAATTTGTCATTGAAAGAATCATGCATCAAAATTAGCTGTACAATTATTCTATTGATTTATAGAAGAAATAACAGTTTTTTTCTTCATTTTAGTTAGATGACATTTAACCAGGTTTCTCTGGAGCAGTTGTCGGGTACTACAAAATGTAATATGTAATGCATAAAAATATTTATCAGGAGTAAAAAGCATCATAACGGAGACCAGGGACGATGAAAAGAACGTATCGGGTGGAGAGGCGACCGCGGAAATGAGAGTTATTATCTCTCAGGCACAGTTCGTATATTTAGATTTCATCGCATTTTCGCACAACGGGGGAGGGTGACGCTGATGAAAAATATAGTGGGCGGTGAGACAAATAAGGTTGGGAACCTCTGGCATAGAGGATACATATTATATCACACACATATTATAATATAAACATAAAATACTTTAATCTGATACCTACACCTTTGTGTTGAAGGCAAATTACGGAAACTAGTCGCTTTAACACCTTTTTTATAGCAACTGTCAAGATTAAGAACGTGTTTTTATTTATTTTTTTATTTAATGTAAATTAAATTTAATAATGTTATTATCATGTTCTGCAAGCATTTTTTTTTATGTAACAGCTGTTTCGGCGTTCAAGGCCATTTTCAAACTGCGGTTAATCCACATTGTGACGACTTATTTATATGATTTTATTTACTAATTTGGATGGGTTTTTAGAGATAATGATTTATTATCGGTAGAACCGATTTAGTTAGAAAATAATTAAAATTTTCATTCAGATCATACATTTGCCTCAGAGATCTCATTTCTTCAGCATTCAGTCTACTTTCATCGTTTCTCTGCCAGTTCCATGGCTCATTGCCATACACCAGGGTTGGCATCAGTACTCTGTCGGGGTCCTGTGTAAAAGTTATATATAAAGCATCCGTAGTATTTCTTGCTTCAGCAGACTACAAAGTGTGTGGTTTTTCTGTGCTCCATTTAATATAAAAATGCATTATAGTTGACGAAATTCCCATATAAAAAATACCTTCTTTCATCAATGACTTTGCGTGTTGCCCGTTTTACTGAGAGTTTATGGTAGCGATGTTATGCGATGAATATTAGGTATCAAAATGTGTATTTTTTATTATTTTTTTATGACCAAGCATTAAACCACGCTATAATTTATTACAGGTACCTTTAAGGCTAATCTATCAGAGTGTTTTAGACTTTTAGAGGAAACAGTTGTTTCGTAATGTTTTTAATGTTTGATAGGTGCGATTTTCGTCTAGCGGCGCACAGTAGCGTAAAATCTTTACATTCTGGCCGCAAACCATTTTTTTTTTATTTCCGAAGCTCTGTAGGGAACCTGCTTGCACAGTTTATTGAAATACTGTAGAGAATGACTCAATCCAAATAAATTATTGCCCCTCGGATGCAGTACCAAAAGCGCGATAATGGGTACTCCGCAAGTACCCTCCACTCGTTCTGCAAGCAGACAAAGATCGTTTACTTATTTAGTCCCTTCATACAATAGGCTACACCTCCAACTCAAAACACCCTGTACAAGAATTTTATTCAATGCCAGATTTAAAAAAACACCATTTATTGAGTGTCATGCATTTCAACGCGTAGATTTGATTTAATGTATTCGTAAATTTATTTAATATGATTTTTTCTTATGTTGTTTAACATTTTCTGTATTGTTTTTGTACTGGAATATAATAAGTATATATTTTTAATTTTACAATTTACACCAACGTTTTTTTTGCACAGTTATCTTTAAATCACTCTTATGATTATTTTATTTGACTTTACCCAGAAACGAAATGAACGCCTTGCTACAACACGGCCCAAGCTAGCGTAGCAAGTGGGGAACAATAAAAATGTTAAATAGATAGATAAATAAAAATATTAAAAATAAACTAAACATTGTGGTTACGGAATTCAATACGGAATTTTATAAGCTGGTCAATGTTTTAACGGTTCCATGATAATTCAACACACGTATGAATCGGAACACTTTTTAAAAGTGATATAAAGTCATTGATAGTAGGTATGACAAAAAAGTACCACGAAACCTTATCTAAATTATCCCAATAAATCTTAGTAATAACGGTAAAAAAATGTGATAAATTCAGTTAGGTTAGGTTAGGTTTTCGGGCTAGTTTTTTTAATTTTTGTTTTTCGTACTATGATTTTATATCACTTTTAAAACGTGTTCACATCTACCAGCTCATCGCAGTGTAGACACGTAAAGTGGCAGCACGGAAACATTAGTTGCTTAGATTATCTGTCAACACATTCACATACGACGTGATGCGAATACTTCCTTCTGTGCCGTGCCTGCCACTGTACGTGTCTGCACTGCACGTTGCCGGTAGATATGAATAGAGCTTTATTCGGTCACCGCTTCAATAATGACGAAATTTGTAGTATTGAATGTCACTGTTTACCACGACCCCACCACCCGACCTATTCTATTTTGTTATTACTGATCTTAGACAGCGTGTGTAAAAAATTAGACACTATCTAATCGGATAAGTATATCCGAAACACTATCTAAAGATTGCATATAAATTCGGGTAGACTCTTATATTTTCGATATAAAGGTAGCACCCAAAAAAAAAATATTGACCGTTCTCAGAAATCGAAATACGATAACGATTAAAATGAAGGGACGGATTTGGATAGCTGTAGCACAGATTAAAGCGCAAGGCCCCGGATAGACCTTGAGGTTCGGGGTCGAGTCCCAGCTGCTGCTTCATGTTTAATTTTGAGAGAAGTTAGTATACATTATATTCACTTATTAAAAATATTTAAAACCATTCATAGCAATGTCAAACGTTTTACTTTTGGGTTACTGTGAGTCCAATATTTCCATGTAACTAGCAACCTTTCTACTTTCCTTTGTCCTTGTTCTACCGGTATTTTAATGGAAGATGCTCCGAGGAACTAGCGTCATTGATCCCTTCGGCACCGGTGCATAGTCGGGAACACGCCAAACGCGCGCCCAACATTTGCACACGGTTGACATTTGTCACATGAGAACGGGTCGCTTCTACGACTCGTTCTTGTGTTCAACAGCTCGGCTGTGGAATGATCTGCCGGCCTCTGTGTTTGCTCCATCCTATAACATGGGTCTCTTCAAGACCCAAGTTCACTCCTTCCTATCCTCTAAAAGATCCTCCACACAGCATCCCCAAAGATGATATAGGCCTTGAGGGAAATTATTTCCTCCTTGGTCTCCTGTGTGGAGTTACTGTAAAAAAAAAAAAAAACCTTTAAAAAAATTGCGACAATTTGCAGCCATGCAGTATTTCAAAAAGTGAAATAAAAACTTTCTCAATACTTGTGCCGTGTCATGTTTTTATCCCACTCCACTGTGTGACGCTTTCTAACACTAACAGCCTTTTTCTCCAGCGCTCAGTTCGCGTTCCTCTGTCGCTCTATCCTCCCTAATGTCGGCAATATCTCTCAGGGCTTCGATTAAGAAAGGAAAGAACGAAGCACCCGATAAGATTGATAGCAGCTGAGCCTCTATTTTCTCCGACACGAGGAAAGGGGGACTCGAGGAGTCGATCGCAAATCGTACATTAGATAAAGACAATCCAACAGAAGCCTGGTGCGAATAAGGGTTAATTTTTATTCTTTCTTTCAGCCGTTGACTTAATGATGCCATTTTGTTTAATCGCTTGCTAGACATGGAGATCTACAAGGTAATCTGTGCAGTTGGCCAAAAGTGAAACTAACGAATATGTAATGCTAATAATAAAAATAATAATAATGATGATGATGATGATGATGGTGATGATGATGGTGATGATCTTGATGATGATGATAATATTAATAAGAATAATAGTAAGAATAATAATAATAATAATAATAATAATGATGATGATAATATTAATAAGAATAAGAATAATAATAATAATAATAATAAGAATAATAATAATAATAATAATAATAATAATAATAATAATAATAATAATAATAATAATAATAATGATAATAATAAAAATAATAATAATAATCGCGCCCTTGAGGTGATTTATCACAAAAACGGCGCTATACAAATCATCCAAGTATAAAAGACCGAAAAGACACAGAAAAGAACAATGAATTAGTCCTAACTGCTACCGTTATATTTTTCTTATCCGAGCCCGCGAGGCACAGTTTGCAAATAACTATTAAAATTTTATAACGTTATTACTAATATAATATATGTTTATACAAATATCGACAGTTCCTATTTCAAAATAACTTTTGTTTAAATGTGTTATAATATTTGTAGGGTACAACTACATATGTCAATATGAATAAACCGAAAGGGACCAATACAAATTAGATAAATAAAAATTTTCTATAATAAAAGTTCTTCCCCACCTTCCTATTCCCCGTCTCCTTCCCCCCCCCTCGACCTTCAACCTCACAACATACCTAATATAGTTGGGGCTGCCATAGTCCCGCTGATTTCAGACTTTTGGGAGCAGTTCAGACTCTTGGCCGATATTCACATAAAAAATACGTAAATGTAATTTTCTGTAAAATTAAATATGTAGATACCTAGTTAAATATTTTTCTAATCAATATTGTTTGAATACTGTTAACTCACTTCACATAAATAACATGATTATAGATAATTTAAAGTGACATAATATTATAAGTGATACATTGGATCATGTACGGTCGTAAACTGCGTTACAATTTTTTTAATTACAAATAGCATTGTAATTATGAAGAGTAATTACGATGCGGAATAAATTGTTTAACAGTAGAAACACGAACATGAGGTATATACAAACTTTTTCTTCCCTTTGTCATAATCGGGTCGCGGACCCATCGCATCAACAAGGCGCCTCCAGGCGTCACTGTCCTGTGCTACGTTAAAGGCATCCGTTCGTAGTAGGTCCAGCCTCACCTCGTACAGCCTCTGGAGTTGTTTCTCCCATCTGTGTTTGGGGCGGCCCAACGGACGCCTTCCCTCTGGAATAGCACTCAGAATGTTCAGCGGAATTCGAACTTCAGGCATTCTTAACACGTGCCCAAGCCACCTCAGTTGCGACTTTTCTATGAAGAGTAGAAGTGGTTCGATGTTTAGCTCCTCCCGGATCATCGAGCTTCTTATTCGATCCCATCTTATGACTCCTGCAACTCCTCTGAAAAATCTCATTTCGGCAGCTAGGACCTGGGAACGTGTTCGCTCGTTCAACATCCAGATCTGGTGACCATAAGTAAGCGTGGGGCGATAAACTGATCTGTACGCTGCTAATTTTGTCTCGATACTTAGCACAGTTTTCCATATCTCTGAGCTGAAAAGAGGACGCAGCACACGTTATATTATACGATAATTTTTTTACATAATGTACTTTCATATTATAACGTCTCATTCAAAACTCTTCACTGCGTACTCTTTTTTTTCCACGATGTACACAAATAAGCCTGTAACATTTTTATGTAAACATGTACCTAAACGCAATATGTATACTCCGTTTCTCTACAGAGCGATTCATTAAAAGAGAAGTGTAGTATTATAATTTAAATTATAATACGTTTCAATTATCTATATCAAAATATCTAAGAATCATTTGACAGTAGTAAAGTCGAATTATTCATACTCTGAACAGTTTTATTTTATTTGTTATTCAAAAACTGGAGATTTTATTTAACTATAAATGAAACATAAATAACCACAATTCATTATTTGGACAAGTACAATCCGGAAGCATAATCAGAACACAACAAATGATGACAAACAACTTTAATTGAATAAATACATCATTAAACGGAGCGGCGGTAATATGCAGCGTCATCAAAATTCAGGGCCCCTGTCGGGAGAGGCTGGCCAGGTTCCGTTTAGCCGAGCGAAATGGTGAAAAGATTGACGGCGATCTGTAGAACCCACCCTTATTAGTCTTGTTATTAATGACGCTGTTATGGAAGGTGAATTGAAGTTTTATAAAGAGAATCCTTACCAGCTATCAGTGGCGGATTTGTTTAAAGTTGGTTCGCGCATTGAATTCCCATAAAAAAATAAGATATTGAGATAAACTTGTATTATAATTTTATCCCACTCTAAACAGCCTGCTTTTTAAACTCCAATGTGCGTACATATCAATACTGCCCAAGAGCGACTCCGGAATAAATTTTAAAATGTGTATTTTAAATTCAGCACCTATGGGACGATTTGTTATAAGAAATCGTTCATACAAAACTCATAATCGTGGCGCTTCAGTGGTAAACCGTGGACGTGTGCAAACCTTAAGAATCTGTTGGCTGCCTGGGTGCGCGGCGATCAAGAGATTTTTTAACATCAAATTTGCACGGAATAGTGTTTTTTAAATTTTTTTGTTAAAAGAGTTTTTATTAAAATAAGTTAATTACTGAAGATGTTACTTTTTTTTTTTTATGCGAGTACCGCACAAGAGTCCCAACTGCTTAAAACCGTCTGGGGCCAGTGAGACTATGCCATCCGAAATTTTAGGTATTTGACAAGTAGGATCGAGGCGAGGGGTATAACATTCGACGAAGAAGAAAAACAGCTCATAGAAAGTCGATATTCTTTTCTTTTCAAATAGCTTTAAGAACTTCCAATGATTTAGATCACGAACCGCCACTGTATTTCATACTCCCGCAGGCCGTAAGTATTTTATTTCTTAGGGGTAAGTGAAACGTGATACAGCTCACAGATGGCTCTAATTTAAATATTTTGTAAAGATAAATAGATAAGAAGAAAAAATACATATTTAAAATACAAAACAACGAAAAATATTTTTTTTTCATGCTAATCCAAAAACAGAATGCTCACGTGACGTCAGACGTTCCAAATGCAATGGTACCAGTATAACACGGTGTTTTGATGAGCTGATTTTTTATTCACGTTTAAATAACGATTTATAAATTCTACGTTTAATTATATATAATGAAAGTTATATATTTAGAATTTAATATAGATCAACGTTTGCTAATTTATATGAATATATATTTTAAAAGTCATTATATTTTTCATTGGTGAATTTGTTGCGGCGTTTGTTTTATAACTACGATTAAAAACAATCAGGCACAGAAGTTAGGTACAGTTGATATTATTGTTTAAAATTCAATGCAGAAATATTTAATCAGCTACTCTTTGCCTTCGTTGCAAAGATAGAAATGTCCAGTGAGAGTTATTGCTGAATTCGAAGGTGAAATATTTTATAAATTTATAAAGAATGCATTCTATACTAATGATGTACAATGTATGCTTCACGTTTACTTTTGTATCACTATTGTAATATTGCCTATGTCGTAAAATATGTAAAAAGCCCTTAAGAGGAACGGCTGCACGGCCTGTTTCATACAAAACTTAATTTTGGATTTGAGGCCAAAATATTCACCTCAATCAAATGATTTTTTTTTTCATCAAAAGGTATAGTAAATATCTAGTACGGAGTAGAAGTAATTTATTAATTTTTGTTTTACATTATGAAATATAGGCCATTAAAAGAATTGATTTTTGATATTTCAGAGGCACCTTTAACAATTATTTGGGGGTTAACGGTGATTTAAAAAAAGTTTTATCCCGTCTGCTTTGAAAATATAATGAAGAATAAAAAAATAAAAAAAAATTAAAATATTCATTATGGTGGACTTTAAATTAAATTAAAAATGACCAATTCACGTTGGAACACAACTACATAATTTAAAATATATACCCGAAAAAATCTTTTTTTTTTTAAATATTTTGTTTTTATATTTTTATTTACATAATCACATTTGAATATCAAATATAATATATATTTTTTAAAATGCAATAAACCCACAAATAATTTTCGAAGTTTCCTCCAACATTATGAAAATTGATTTTTTTTCATGGCAAATACTTCATGATTAAAAAAAAAATACTTCTCATCTGTACTAGATTTTTACTAAACATTGTTATATTTAAAATATATATATTTATATCATTCGGTTTGGATGGGTATTTTGGCCTCAAAACCAAAATTAAGTTATGGATGAAACAGGCAGCGCAGCCGTTCCTTTTAATGGACTATATACTTAAAAAATTATACACCATCACTCTCGTGAACAAATCTACTCAAAGGCGACAACAATAAATACACACCTTTATCTAAAATTTTAAATCATAAGGATATTTATTAAAACAATATTTAAAAAAAATAAATTATTGATTAATGAAAAAAAAACACGAAAAGTGGCTGGGTTTCATTCAAAAACTTTAAGAACACAACTGTGACTTTATGATAAAAAACCCTTAGTTCTTTCTTTAATTGAACCAATCCTGATGTATGGCAGTGAGGCATGGAACTGTCAGAGGAAGGATGAAAGTAGACTGAATGCTGTAGAAAAGAGATCTCTGAGACGAATGTGTGTTAAAACTACGATGATCGTGTGAAAAATGTTGAGAGTCGCAAAGAACGCAAGGCTGATGTATGCGTAATGAGCAAGATTAAGAAAGGGACGCTAAGATGCTTCGGGCATGCAGAGCTAATTAACGAAGAAAGGAGTGTAAGTATATAGTATTTTATATACAAGTTCTACACAGGACCACAATGGAGGGCTGATGCCAACCCTGATGTATGGCAATGAGTCATGGAACTGGCAGAGAGACGATAAAATTAGATTGAATGCTGTAGAAATGAGATCTCTAAGGCGAATGTGTGATAGTGTGAAAAATGTTGATATTCCGTAAGAATGCCAGACTGATATAAGCGTAATGAGTAAGATTAAGAAAGGGATGCTTAGGTGGTTTGGGCATGTATAGCTAATGAACGAAGAAAGGAGTGTAAGTAGAATATATGATGCGAATGTGAATCGAAGAAGAAGCCGAGGACGCCCTAGGAATACATGGCACGAGTGAATCAAATACTCGAGTCGGGCCATATCAGAAGTCGGAATAACAGAAGAAAATGTATGAGACGTTTGATGAATGTGAATGAAGCAAGAAGTGAATGCCAAGATCGAGTTGTTTTGGGGAAGGGAAGGAGAAGAAGAAGGGGAAGGTTGGTGGACCGTCCTCTGCCTACCCCTGCCGCGAAACGGCGCGATGGTTAGTTATTTAGTTAGTTAAAAGAAGTTTTCACTCTTAGATTTAATTGTTGATAGCGGGCGTTACCGTATTACTTCTCAACTGAATGCTGTTAGAGTATAAGTATTGTGGGGATTTCGAAAAGCTTCTAGACTAAAAAACGTTCGTTTGCTTAAAAAAAGTGAAAATTTACATGTCTCTGTAAATTCCGTACCAATCGCCGCAGCGAGACGTGCTGCTGCTTGATGAAATGCAAATATATACAATAACATGTAGCCCGGATTTGGATTTGTGGAATTGGCGTGTGAACATTTTGAGTATCCCGGGTAAGCCCGGTACGCGCGCAGTTCCACTGAGAGTTGCGGTTTCACTGTGGGCGCTCTCCACAATGCGCAAATGGAAAAACCGCTGACTGGCGAATTGCGGAAATTGGATTTTTCCCTAACGAATTTGATTTTCAAATTATTCGATCCGCATTACTGCGTTCGTGCCTTATCGCTCGCAACTCGGTCCAATTCCGGCCGAAGGGAGGATGAAGCGCAAAAAGTGGCAATTAGTGGAACTGCCAGTTTACGCTAGATGTCGCAGATAGTGAAACTCGGCGGCCGACTAAGATATCAGACCTATCACATTCAGGCCTGTAGATTAAAGAATGTCTCCGGGTGTAAATTAGTACGAGGGCAATCGTACAATGGGATGGGGATGAGCGATGTGGCAACAGGTGATGTTTGGCGGAAATATGATGAAGCGTAAAGAGTGGCAATTAGTGGGCTAACTCGGGCGCCGACCAAAAAAACATTCGCCTTCAGACTAAGTGTACATTAGGACAGTGGGAAACGTAGAGTAGGACAGGAATGAAGTAGGTGACAACAAACTGACACATGAATGATGAAATACACAGAGTGGCAATCTTTGAACTAAATCGCCGACCAAGAAGTGAATCCTTTCAGCCGTATAGATTGATTAAAAACATTCGCCTTCAGACTAAG